>CM031952.1:12531080-12588580 GCA_018749465.1 Paracanthobrama guichenoti | reverse complement strand
GAGGGATGGAGAGAAGAAAAGTTAATGATCAAAAGAAAGAAAGGGATGGATGGATGGAAAGAAAGAAAGGGATGGATGGATGGATAAGAAGAGAAGTCAGGTGTTGGTAACAAGCGTCAGACGTGAGAATGGCGTGATGAACAGTGTGTGTGAGAGTTTGACAGATTGAGAAAATCATCCGGTGTGTGACGAGTGTGTTCAGGAAGTGTGTGTTATTGATCAGAACACTGCCACATACATGAGAGCTCATTAAACAGGCATCAAGGTAAAATAACCAGACACACACTCACTCAGCTCCAGCACAGCGGGAGATTCCCATTACACACACACTGCTTACACACACGCTGACACACACTCAGTGACAATGGAGGAAATTCATCCATTCAGATTCACATATTGAACGCTTTTCAAATCACATCAGAGGCACTGCTGGTCAGGACGGTCTGAAGCACTCAATATTCGTCTGCTTCAGTATTCAGTGCAGATCTTCAGCTGGATCTACGCTCAATTGATTAGAAAATTAAGTTAAGCATCCCATCAGTATTGAGTGTGTTTGGCTCAGAAACCTGCTTTCAGCAAATGCAGCGAATCAAATGAATCATTTCAAGCACAAGTTCTGACTAACTTTTTGATATAATACGCTCAATGATCCATAAATACCTCAGCAACTAGCAAGCACATCAATAATATCAGATAAATATCACACACAATCAGTCATCCTACTCATTTCAAACTTTTTTCAGAGGATCTCAGATGCAGTGATGCATCAATCTCAGGACGAAAGTTATATCGCACAATAATAACAACAAAACGTTATGCATTTACTAAGGCTTTAATGTCAGGTTGAATTTAACATGATGAACAATACTTTTAGAGAATGTATTACTCAATTCAAAGTTATTTTTAATATATATTTATAATATTCAACACTGGGCATTTAAAATAACAACATTATTATAGCTTTAAATATGTTGTGCATTTCATTTAGTGTAAAATTGGAGAATTAAATGGGAACTCTGCAGTGAAAAATGAAAAGAGAAAGCTGGCGCTCACCATTGAGACCCGTGAAGTTGGCCCAGTCCAGCAGAGATGAGTTGAAGGACGGGATGGAGGAGATGTTGAAGAACAGGTCGGTCCCGTTGGTGGCATCACGGATGGTGTCGGTGAACAGATTCATCTGTAGAAGCGTCTTTATCAGGTAACGCAGCATCTCTGCTGTCGCTGCGGTGAGACGATCTGCTCTTCTGCCTCTCCTCTAACGTGTTTGACAGTCCTCTCGGATACCGGAGTTTGTCGCTCTAACAGGGTCTTATTTCCTTAATTCAGTCCGATCGCGGAAATGACAATAAAAGTCCATTCAGGCAAAAGGAGGAAACTTTTCTCATGAGTTGTCAGGATGTCTCGATGTAGGAGGGGCGCCCCTCTTTCATCCTTCTGTTGTTCTTCTCTCGTGGAACGTGTTCAATTCGTCCGTGTCTTTCGTCCTTTGTTCTGGAGTCACATAACTTCACACACACGTTTGTCCTTCTGCACAATAACACCTCGCTGGTGTGAAAGAATCTGGCTATCTGATGACCCTCCTGAATCGCTGCTCTTTTTCCCCACCCCTCCGTCTCGCTCTCCCTCCTCCCTCACCCCTCCCTCTCCTCCGGCTTCCTGTGATGGTGCGATTGAGTCCCCAGGGGCCACCGAAAGAAGGGAGAGCAGGTGCTGTTGGCAATAAATGTTTAATTATTGGATTAATAATCATCCCTGGAGGCATACATGAACAGGGCGATACACCGTCCCGTATACATGTGCGTGTATTCCCGCAGACGCACGCGCAAACAAACAAACATGATGCAGCACAAACTCCAGCCGTCTGATGTGTCAATTACTGCTACATTGTCTTTTCACAACAAGCAGCCCTCTGTGATCTCACACTGAGATGTGCTCCTACAGTAATAGACTTTTTCCACCATTTCCACTTTAGAGAAATCTCAGAGGGCTCGGCTGTGTGCTGGAAATCCTAAAAGAGGATATTTTTCTGAAGTGTTGTTCTGGGGAACTGTTGGAATCAGTGGAGATGTTTTATGTTCTATTGCCAGTTGTATGAATCCAATCTGTGGCCATTTCTTCAGTCGATTTGTAGTGGCTGGTGCTTGCTCAATACTTAGGGTTAGGGATTTGAATAAACCACTAACTGTAAGTATTCAACTCGTTTCTGATGCATGAATCTTCACATGAATGATAACTAAAATAGTGTGGATTGTTTGGGAGAGATGTGCTATCCAGACCGGAAATTGTGCAATTTTTATTGTGATATTATGATTAGTACTAGTAGAAGTATTTGAAAAAAACATAAATAATAAAAATAATAGTATTAAAAACTATTTTGCATAAAATTTTATAATTTTTTAATTAAAAATCTATTAATAATAACAAATTAAATAATATATTGTATTAAAACATCTCAAAATGCATGAAAAACTAAAATATAAAATAAAACAAATCAAAAGTAAGATAAAACAAGTAAATGTGTGTGTGCGTTTTTTTTTTTTTGTTTTTTCATGCATTTTGAGATATAATCTCTCATGCATGAAATAGATATTGATATATTTATATATATATATATAACTTTTTGCCACAACTGCCAATGGCTGGTGACTTGAGAAGATTTAAATATAAAAGAAGATAAATATTTTTTTACCAGCCATGAAAAAAAACAACAAAAAAAACAGGCAGTTATGGCACCAAAATTTTTGATACCAGTGAAATTTCACAATTTTCATGTACAGTTTGTTTTATTTATTAAATTATTAACACCATGTTAGCATCGAGGCTATTTACATGGCAATCACAATCCACAAAATTGTAATTACTATTTTTCAGGTACAGAAATTTAATAAAGTAATCAAATGTAAAATAACACTGCACAGTCTTTGAATAAATTAAACATATATTAATCCTTATTAAAGTTACACAAGTTATTCAGTCGAGAGCAGTGAAGGAGCAGTTTTTTTGTTTTTGTTTGATTAACATTAAGGACACAGCAGGAATATTAGGCTGCTGCCACTTTAAGAGCTAAGGCAGTATTCTGATTCACAAGCATTTTCTTTCTCAACTATTTACGTTCACTTAAGACATAACTGACTGTTTATGAGGATACTCACCAATACGGGCACAAGAAGACATGAAAAAGAATTCAGTTCAGTATTTGCGCGCTGTCTGAGCCGTGGATTTCTAGGTGCGCGAGAGCAGGAGTGCGAGTAACAAATTGAGTTCCCTTTCGCGTCTTCTTGCGATATATATCTTCTATGTCTGTAGAAAAAGTCCCATTTCCAGAGTCATATCTATGCACCATAGAAACTTGGGTGGACTTATTTGACTTGGGCCATAAGCAACCAAAACACAGTTTGCACAGACAAGGACAAATTTTACAGTTAAAATTTTTTTAGCATTTTCTGTGATCTGTGAAAGAACAGATGCCTCCTTTGTAAACAAGTATCAGATTGAGAATCAAATGGTGTTTCATCCACACATTCAAAAAAGGACACCGGAAAAAAAGACATCTATTTCCTCCATCTGTTTTCTTGTGCACATCACCATATGCACAGGACTGAACGGTGTCATTCCTGTGAGAGAAAGCTTTTGTGCATGTCCACACAACACTCAGCAGGAGGGCGCTGGGATTGTTGCGTGTGCATGCATGTATGTATGTGAATGCGTGTGTATGAGGCGGTCTCACTGGACTCATGTGCTTTGGATACGGCGCTTGACAGGATCAGTGTGCTGCCCATTAGTGCGGCCCTTCCCCTGTTCGTTGCCAGACAAAGGGACGCATCCACGGTACAAAGTTAGCGTGACGACCCCCATCGAGCACTTTCGGAGAGGAAGTTTTCAGCCCAGCCCCCGTTCCTGTCAGTGATGTTTTGTATTCATGGGGTAGATGTGCCAAAGGCTTCAACACAGGGTGCCAATCTTCACAGAGTTACGGGGATTTCATAGACTGCAAGACTTTACACAGAAGAGATGTTACGGCACTATTGCGCAGTGAGGGTATCAGATGTAATACCATGGTACTTTGATATAGTCCATGGTGCTGCATGATTATCATAATCATATACTATGGTGTTTACACAGTACTGCAAAGAATATAATGGTACTATCATGCTGAATGTCCAGAAAAGTTTACAAAATTTTTTTTTTTTTATTAATTTGGCCATCGAAAATCCTTTAGATATATTGTCACATAAAATTTCATACATAGGGATTTTTTTTCATACATTTTTCTAATTTCTATTACATTTATGAATTTGACAGATTTATTCAAAGTGGCTTAGAATACATTCATTGTTCATCACATGTTCATACTGGAATCTCTGACATTTGATTAGAGGCTAGAATAGGTTTTTGAATAGAATAGATTCGCCTCTCGGGCATGCAAGTGGAGCTCCTGTCTCTTTGAATGGGGAAACATCAAATTCTCCAAAACTGCTCGCCAAGCTTACGATTAAATTTCATATTTGAAATCACCAATGAAATCTGACAACAACTGTCTCATAAATATTGTTTCTAAACACTTGAATCATGACAAAAACTGCATTTTTCAGGCTGGACAAAGCTAATGCGCAAGCACAGCACTAACCACACGTCTCAGAATACTGACTGTTTCTACAGGAACCGGAGCTTCTAACAGCAGCTGCAGTGACGTGATGATTTTACCAAATAGAAAGCAGGACTTATTCCGCCATATTGCACATTGCACTTTCCCCCATTCATAGTAATATAAATGCATAAAAAATCTTTCTGTATATAAAGTCTTTGGCAGCGTCATTTCAAGTTGAACACACTTCCCCATCTTCCTGTAAAGTGCAATGTGCGCTGATTGGTTGGCTAGATCAGTGTGCTGTGATTGGTCAACCACTTCAAGCTTGTTTCAGAAATGTCACACCCCTTCCTTGGACATGGTGACAACACACTACTAAAGCAACTTAACCAGGCCTGCCTTTTATTTTTTTGCATAAACCTCGGGCGGGAATTATTTAAATGAGGAATATTGTGACGTGTATGTTCCCGTAAGAAGATTCAAGAGTTTTATTTGTCACATACACAATTATATACAGAATATACAACCGGCAGTGAAATGTAAACAAAATGAAGAAAACTCAATCCAGGCGTGTCAGGGAATTCAGAAACAGTGTGCACTGATATGGAAAACAACTCCCTTAAGAGTGGACTTCATGCTTTATAACTTTGCAGACCTTTTTCATGCTCATTCAGCAACATTTTACACTAAAGACATAATAGGTTCCTTTTCATGAACTGTATTGTTTTATTGTAATATATTGTATTGTAATTTATTGTATTATAATGTTTCCCATGGTCCCACAACCCTGGGTCGAGGTGGGGTGGCAGCTGTCCTAGAGGGAGCGGAGAAGTCACCGGCGTTCGCCGTCGGCCGCAGCCTGCTGCCATCCACCATGATGGCGAGGAGCAGGGAGTGCGGGATTCGCTGCCGGCTGCCCTCAACCGGAGGAGCCACAGCCGGCCGCCAGGTGGCAGAGGAGGATCGAGCCGTCCACCGAGCATCCAGTACCATCGCATGGCACCGCAAGGAAGTCCTCGGTCTCTGTCCCGGTCTCGAGTCCTCTCATGAGGGACCTCGGAGGCATGTAAGGACGAGCGACACCAGTGAAGGATGAGAGAGGACCAGGCCTGGACTTTACGTTGTGTTTTGTTTATGTTTTATTATGTGTGTGCGTGGCTGTCGTCCGTGAGGGGCTGCCCGCGTTACTTTCAGTTTGTTTATTTATTTGATTAAAGTCTTTTAAATGTTCTCCGGTTCTTATTAATAAATAAGCACATTCCTATCATTAGAATCCTTTGGAAGGTAATGTTATTTTTAGTCCAGTGATCCTGTATCGCTCTTCTCTCCTCGTCATCTCACTAACAGGCCAGTGGGCGGGGCCAAAATTGCGATGATGAAGTAGGTGTTAATCTTCTGCAGAGGCGGTCTTTCACCATCTATTATAGGCACAAGGTAGTTTTCAGTTCTGAAACTTACAGGATATTCTTTCAGGATATATTAACCACAAGACTAGAAATATGCGCTAACAAAGTAAATAGGGTCCATTTTGATTTCATAATGACTTTAATAAACTTTGATCCTGCAAGCAGCAGTTCACTTACGCAGCAGTTTCATCGAAATACACCACAAATAGCTCATCAGCTTGTCAATGGATGTGATACGCACTGAATGTGGCTGCTATGGAAACGCAAGACTAGCTATCCATAACCTAATTCTCTTAGAAAGATGAAACCAATACAGTAGTCATTCTTTTGCTCTGTCAAACTTTAAAGCTCTGTGTGAAGTTAAAAGACATGCACAGCTTGCATGATCATCACTGAATGTTTCATTCTCTAACATGCTTTTGATGTGCACACAGTCATTCAACAAACAACCAAACACAACCCATAATACGTGAAATCTGAACTTGCATGTTAAAGATGCAAAGCAGATGCCTGTAATAATTTCAGCACCAAACAATGCTGAACAATTTATCAGCATAAAACATGAAAAATAAAAAGTCATCAGAAATGAAGTGCCTTTGGTCAGAGAGAGCATAATGATCTTGTTATGATCATATTCTCTCCTCTGTGGACCCAGCATAGAGTTATTGCTCTCTCATGTGTACTAAGACATCTTATAATGCCACAAATTCACAATTCACATTTTTACTGAGGAAGTCCAATAAAAAGTTGCTCCAATGCAACTTAAAAAACGTCAGACAGAAATTACTTTAAATGTTTCTGATAAAGATCACCAATCTTTCTATAAATCTTTCTATAAAGACACACAATACAAAGCCAAAACTTTGCAGACAGTATTTTTACCACTAACAGGTGCATAAGATCAAGCATATAGCCATGCAAACTCTTTACACCACATGGTCCATAACTAAATGGTTTTAAAAATCTAATATTTAATAAGTATATAAAGTATACACCGATCAGGCATAACAGCTTGTCTGTTTGATCGGACCACACGGGCCAGCGTTCGCTCCCCACGTGCATCAATGAGCCTTGGCCGCCCATGACCCTGTGGCCGGTTCTCCACTGTTCCTTCCTTGGAGCACTTTTGATAGATCCTGACCACTGCAGACCGGGAACACCCCACAAGAGCTGCAGTTTTGGAGATGCTCTGACCCAGTCGTCTAGCCATCACAATTTGGCCCTTGTCAAACTCGCTCAAATCCTTACGCTTGCCCATTTTTCCTGCTTCTAACACATCAACTTTGAGGACAAAATGTTCACTTGCTGCCTAATATATCCCACCCACTAACAGGAGCCGTGATGAAGAGATAATCAGTGTTATTCACTTCACCGGTCATAATGTTATGCCTGATCGGTGTAATTAGATGCATATACTTTTGGCCATTTATATAAAAACTAAAACTGCTAAGTCCACACAAGGTAATACACGGTCCAAAGCATCACAATCCAAAAGGAAAAGTGAGGCAAACTGTTCAAGTTCTTCCTCAGGATTTGTATTAATGAATACAACATCCACTCTAACACAGGCTTATCACATCATTGTAGTTTAACACATCAGTGCAGAGTACTCTACAACAGAAGAACTTTATTTAATGCCATTAACCAGGCTGTTAGCAGCGGTACCTTGCTGTTTTAAAGATTCAGTTCTCTGCTCTCTCTCTCTGGAATCCTATACAATCCTTTAAAAATGCCCCCTAACAGTCACATCACGACTAGAGAGCTCTGTGAGAGAAATCGATACTGTGCTCAAGACAGCAACCGTGCCGTTTTCCCTTTACCTGCTCGACACCGGCACAATCGAAGACTCATTACCACAGATTCTTCCACTCTCTCTGTGGACTCCACAGCAATCAGTCTGACTCAATTAAAAGACACATGGACCGGCACTTCATTGATAAAACTTTACACTGCCGGAAGATCGGTGAGGAGACGCAGGCTTTGTTTTCATGAAAGACTATTAGACTTGTTCTTTGTAATGCCAGCTGCCAGAGATTTTAATTTGTATTTTCTGTGTCACCAATTGATTCCACTGAGCTATAAAGTCCCCATACACAACAAACTGAGATGCTCTGTGTATTCTGACACCTTTCTATCAGAACCAGCATTAACTTCTTGAGCAATTTGAGCTCCAGTAGCTCGTCTGTTTGATCGGACCACACGGGCCAGCCTTCGCTCCCCACGTGCATCAATGAGCCTTGGCCGCCCATGACCCTGTGGCCGGTTCTCCACTGTTCCTTCCTTGGAGCACTTTTGATAGATCCTGACCACTGCAGACCGGGAACACCCCACAAGAGCTGCAGTTTTGGAGATGCTCTGATCCAGTCGTCTAGCCATCACAATTTATTTATAACTAATTCATTTTAATACAAATAAAAATATATAAAATATGCATATATTGTTTCATGGTGGTATAATTTATGGGTCAGGGGGAATATTAAATTGTTTTAATTTTAAAAACACAATTTTTATATTTAATTGCACTAAACTTTCTAGTTAAATTGAATATAAGAATGTATACAGCCATTTGGAGTGCAAAGGTCAGATATAGTGGGTTCAACTATACCTCACCAAGACAGTGAACATCTGCATTACATTCAGCATATATTATATCTCTCTTCTAAACAGGAAGATACTAAATAATTCATGTGGCAAAACAGAAGGTTATACACATGATTTAAGAGCAGAATAATCAGTGGGCATGTTGACATGTGAGCTCGCACACACACACACAGAGCTGACACGTGCCATCCTGCTCATGGTGAACGATATAGAGATGTGTCTGGTCGGTCTGGGGTGTGGACATGAGGGATTCTCTCAAAAGACCTCCAGCTAAGATAATAAAGATCACCGCCAGCGTGCCAAGCTGTGCCAGGGCTGTCTGAAGCAGCTGTGCCCAGGTCTGCTATAGCTCTCTGCTGGGATGCTTATGTTACGGACCTGTCATGAGGCTTGGATGACGCGTTGGACCTGCGTTTGTGTGAAGTGGGACCATCTGACAGATTGGTGATCTTGGGGAGCCCAGAATCCAGGTGCAGCCACCAGGTCCCACAGCTGGATGTAAAAACTCCAGCAGGGTAAAAACCCTTTTTGTAATTGGGTGTCTTTTGGCTCTGGCACAAACAGGTTCTGACCTTTGATGGCTAAGCATTTGGTCTTCCTCATCATTAGGCTGCTCTGCCCATATGCCAAGAGATATAATTGGTCCTTTCCTTCTCAATCCAGCCTGAGCAGAATGTTCATTTTCTCTTGAGAGGAAATGCCACGCCATGGAAAGGTTCTTCACCAGTTCCTCTGCTTCTACAGTCAAAAAAAAAAAAAAAATGTTGACAAGCACATATGTGACCTGCTCCATCATTTTGAGTAAAAAAATCTTTGATGTAATTATTGTTTCTACTCCAAACCAGGGCAAAAATATCATCATTTAAATGCTGGCTGTCACAAAAACTTGTTTTTGAGAAAATGGCATCTAAAGAGTTCAGACATTTGACATAATTAGGATATTTATTTTAAGAAGTACATAAATAATTAAGACATCAATAAAAATATAATGCATTATTATAATGTGTATATTTAAAGGTGCGGTCACATTGGTGCAATTTTGGTCCATTGTCACAATGTATAAAGCACAGCTTACACATAAGTCACTTAAAACCAAGCAGCTTTCTGTTAGTCGAATTTGCGTGAACCCGATTTGAAATATGCATGTGGAAATTTGTCCCTCACACAAAATTCCAGACTACGTGGATTCTTATTGAAATGACTGGATTTCACCCATGAAAATTCACCAAGCAACGGTAAATGTGACCGCACCGTAACAATATATTTATGCTTTTAGCCATATGCTCTTAGCTGAAGTTTTTTCTTACGAACTAACAATCTATGGGCATTGACCTTTCCTGAGGGAAATGTAAAGTCACATGATGTTGTTCACAAGCTGAATTATTGAAGTCTTTTAATCGCAGAAGTTGAAACACTGCGATTAAATTAGAGATTATACCTTTCAGTGGTATACTGTAGTGGCTACTGGTCTGGTCCACCACAAAAAGAACAAAAATAACAAAAATCATATATATATATATATATATATATATATATATATATATATATATATATATATATATATATATATATATAGCAATAACACAAATAAATACAACAGAACAAACATACGAATGAAATAAACAGTTCTTTTCAGGTTGCTCTAAACTAGATTTTCAGGTACAGAAATGGTAATCAAACATAAAAAATATCACTGCATAGTCTTCCCTGTATGAATATAGATTAACTCTCATTAAAGTTATTCAGTCAAGAGCAGTGAGCAACTTTTTTCAGTTTTTTGTTTGACTAACATTAAAAACAGACAGCAGCAGGAATATTAGGCTGCTGTCACTTTAAGAGCTGCACGGATCCAATATACCAGAGGTCTTCAACCCTGACTCACTGTCCTGCAGAGTTTAGCTCCAACCCTAATTAAAGACAGGGGAAGCTAATCAAGCACCTTCTGGATCACTTGTTGCAAATACACAGGCAGGTGTGCTGAAGCAGGTTGGGAATAAACTTTGCAGGACGTTGGGTCCCCAGGAGCAGGGTTGAAGACCTCTGCAATATATTGATACACATGCATTTTATTTCAGGGCATGACCAACTAGGTTTACGATGATCCTCAACAAGACAGCCATTGATATAATTCTGTGTGAATATGTCGGTTCAAGCTCAGGAAGACGTGTAAGAGTATCTAGTTGCACGCTTTGGATGTGCGAGTACCAAACTAAGAGGCGGGTACTTTCGCGTCTACTTGCGCTTGAATATTTAAATTGTCAAAGCTTAAAAAAATGCAAATTATCAACTTCCGTGATGCATCGGGCAAGTGACAGCTCCATCAACTGGCTGTCCTTATTGTCGACCCCTGTAACGTATCCTTTTAACAGCCTTCTGATATTCATTCACACTTTTTCCATGCTATAACTAGTCGTAAAGAAGAAGAGATTATCGTTTTGCTCTTTGGGCACCGTTTAATCACTCACAACACAATAAAGTGCACTAAAATAACATTTATTGTATTGCATGTCGATATAAAACTGACATAACATGAAAGCAGATACCTTGTTTTATCAAATAACAAACAGTCAAAGCCTTGTTTCTCCACAAATGGCTCACTGCATCTACAGACTCACAGTAGAGCACGCCACACAACCTGGTTCACTTCTTTTGTGGACATTAAGTCAGGGAGGCAGGTCAGGGTGACAGAAGCAATATGTTGGGGTACCAAGGGACTATTGGCTGCTAGGTGGCCTGGGGAACACTGGGGGCAAAGGTGTAGAGAACTCAAACAAATCCTGTTCCTCAGTCAACAGAGTTAACTCTCCATAAACGCTAAGCAAACTCAGCATAATCGCACAACAATGGCACAATTAGCCGTAACCCCATGGATATTAGCTTGGAAAACACGCCCCCTTGATTCATGCCTTTCAGACATTTGCATTATCATCCATTTTTTTTGCCTCAATCCCTCATTTTATTTTAATTTCCCCCTTTAAAAAAAAAAAAAGCTAATTTGTGAAAATGCTAAACACTTATTTAAATATGCATAGAGGAGCACCCCCAACTAAAACAAGGAGGGAATTTAAAAAAACCTACAGACCATGTCTGGCTCATGTCTGTGTCTGAAGCTTAGAGCTTAAATCAGCAAATAACTCGCTCTGAATTGAGCACAGCATTCTCCTTTAGCATTCGCAATTTTCAAAGGCCTTACCGGTACTTAGCAAAGCCCCTCGCTCTCCTACAATCAGTGTATCTCATTTTGAACACAGGAGAGTTCATCTCAATCAAGGCTGACGCAACCGAAGAGGGCTCTGTATTGACTGTTGAGGAAAGATGAACTACTTGTTTTCGCTCCAAAGTGAAAGAGAAAAGGAGTCCAGTGATTGGCTTTGCTCCGGGGGGGAAAAAATGCCTGTTGAGAAGGACAGACCTCTGCAGGTGAATTAACCTTCCGGAAAATCAATGCTAGTCTGATCAAGTCCCGGAGAAGAATTTCGACTTATTCGCCAGGCAATTTGCCGATGGAACGGCTGTTGTCATTGAGCAAATCCTTACAAAGCACTTCCACACATGTGAGAGATTCCATCTTGTTTGTTGTGTTTGTAAGCATGCGGTGGTGATCAATTGCATTCGGAGTACTGAGAAGTCAGCATAAAATGTGATTGTCCATCAATCTCATTTGAAATACAAGAGTGTTTGTGATAGATTTTATGTTGGTCTCAGCATTGAAAGAAATGGGACAGAAGGTTTTCTCCTGTGTGTGGAAGCTGTATTCTCTATGTTCCTATGTTTAACATATGGGACCCATCCCTGTAAGGAATAGGTTTCTGTTAAGGGTCTTCAGGAGCTCAAGGAGAGCCTCGATGGTGGACAAGGAGAGTACCATATGTGGACTTTTTCTATATGCATCACATTCCTATACCCTGAGCTATAGTATGTACTCTCTCTCATTGGTTAAACCTTTTCTACACCCCTTGTATTCTTTGTATATAACCGCTAATTCTACATCAAATAAAGTGAGATGTTACACTCTCCCTCAGCGCTGAGTATCTGTTCATTCAATTGCCAAAACAGAAAACTGGGATGAGGCACCGAAGGGCCAAAAACCTAACAGTTTGTTTACACTTTTGGGCCTTTTAGGGGGAAAAAAAAACTTAAAATATACTTTTTTTTTACACTGGTTTAATTGGTCTAATATGTCCAACAGTGAATATACCATACATACACTCTCAGAAAAAAAGGTACAATGCTGTCACTGGGGCGGTACCCTAAGGTACAAAAGTGAAAAGGTACATCTTTGTACCTTACTCACCCCTAAATGGTACATATTAGTACCTTAAAAGGTACATATCAGTACTTTAAGAGTGTGTATTAGTACCTTTTCGGTTTTGTACCTTAGGGCACCGACCCAGTGACAGCAATGCACCTTTTTTTCTGGGAGTGTACATCACAGGATAATTCTGTAAAATATATATTTTAATTCTATACTGATACAGAATTTTATGGTGAAAACTCCTGGAACATTAAAACATTAAAGCAATGAATGCATATACAAATGCTCCTACAAATTCCACTGCTTATACAAAGACCAATTCCACATGCCAAGAGTATATGAAACTATGACAGCATTAGATCCATAGCTCCATTGTTAATGAAGTCGCCTGTCTATTGTTCACCCTACACGGAGACAGAAAACCGCCCATCGGGTCTGTTAGAAAAACAGTGTATGCACAACGTAATATGAACACCATGCATCACCAGTCAGCTCTGGCCAGGGGCCCGTCCCCAACAGCTGAGTCCCCTCCGCAGGGCTGGCGGGAGGGGTGGAGTAACAGGTAGCATCCCCAGGTGCTAGAGCTTCAGCGGGGTCGCTAACCCATCGCGTGCAGCGCTAGCAAAGCTGCGCTTAATTAGCCGAGAGGGAGCCCCCATTGGCCCGTAATGGGCCAGTTTGTGAAGCTAGAATGGGGTACGCTGAGGAAAAGATGAAGAGATGAGGAAAAAGTAGAGGGGGGCTCTCCTAAACCCTTCTCTGCATTATGGATTTGCCCATCTGGCCAAGTGAAGAAAGTCCCATCGCTGGACGAGTTAAACAAAGACTGAGGTAGAGGGGGGCGTTTCCGAGATCACACGCTAAATTACGGTGGCCGTCACTCAACTATTGTGTATCTGATGGGCTGGCTATTCACAGCTGGGCTGGCCAAATTGTTCTTTTATACTCTTTTATAACCCTTTATTGAAGCCAGAGGGGCGAGTGAATGATTAACGGACGGGACAATGAGGTTTGCTCGTCTTCAGCCAATTTTCGCTTTTTATTTTCCATTACCTCCTTCCAAGATGCAAATGCAAAAGGGCTCGCTTGGTTAACTGTGTCCACGGTGATCACATGCTGGAAAATTAAAAGTTGCTCTGCAGACAATGAAAAGCCTTCCAGTGATTTCAGTAAACTGTGTGTGCTCTTGGGGGTTTTGTGCATATTTCTTTGCTCTTAGTTTAATTTAGTTTCGCACATCAAAGAAATAACTAAATAGATTTCACTGCCTGGTGTACACAATTTATATTTGGTCAAACAATAAATCAAAACAATATGTAATTATGATTAAAGAATTTGAAGTATAAAAGTTATTTTTATTTATTTAAAAAAAGAAAGGAAAATATGGCATATATGGGCAGGAGGATAACAAAAAATATATTTTAAACATGTATAAAATAATAAAGTTTAAAATAATAAAACAAACTGTAAAAATGTGTCATTTACTTAAAATGTGGCATGTATGGTCAAGAGGACAACAAACATTTATAAATATAACATATTTATAAAATAATAAAATTAAAAATTATTTAAAAAATAAACTTTTAACTTCTTTGCCTGGAGTCTTTATATTACACATCATTTTAAAAATATTTATCATGTTTTAAACATTTTAATGAGAAACCTTGCACATTTTGTACAGACCTCCCTCTTTTTGTTTCATCCCTTTCTCTCTGATGTCCATTTTACTGCCCCTCTTATTCTCCTGAGGGTACAAGCTGCTTAACAAACCTCTCGAATGAGCTTATCCTCCTCAAACCCACCTACCCCTCCGGACCCCAGCCTGCTGAAGTTTGGGGGCAATTATAGGGGAAGCAAGAGGCTTTTTTATTAGTTAAACAAATGAAGGGACCGGCTGGTAGGGCTCCATCACCCGCTGACATCCTCCAGGTAAAGACTGAGACCTGCCACGGCTCTTCCCTCAGATCTCTCACACTGAAGCTATTAGGACTCCGCGCTGGGGCCGAGAGCTAACGACGTTCAGAGGAAATGACAGGCTTATAATGATATTTCTTACAGATCTGAGGAACTGCTTTATTGAGGACTGCTTTACTGCAAGAGGACAAGGAAAATCCAGGGTAAAATTTGGTTCGTCGGTCAGAAATCTCTGAATAACTGACTGCAGACGAGAAGCACCAAAGGCTGAGGAAAATGACTTCAGAACCAATTTACAGGTCAATGACATATAACAGTGTCCATGATATTAAAAAAATCCAAGTACACTTTATATTCATAGTTTCATGGGTTTTAAAGAAATGTTCATTCAAAATTGCAGTTTAATGACGTCATGTTCAACAAACTCACCATTTCGAATAAATGTTATACACATTTTCAATATTGTTTTAAGTGTATTTTCAAGCAAAAAGGTATTTAATTTATAAATATAATTTACGATATTTGAATATTGAAGTTGCACCATATGATATTTTACAACCTAAAGTAACATTGCCTTGTCATGAAAGCTCAAATTATCTATTTTAAGAACTTACTGACATACAAAGTTCTATCATGAAACATTAAATGGCGCAGGCTGATAGATCCTTAAAGGGGTACTTCAGCGCTGGGAAGATTAATGTGTATTTAAACTGGGTCATTTATGTTGTAGAAATGTGAAATTATTTTTGAATTTGGTGCCTTCTAGACAAGCCAGAAAATGTATTTTTGGCCCATGTGGATGAAAGACAACAACTCCCAGAATGCACTTGCTTCACTGCCCTACGAGGACACTCCCAAGCCAGTGCTACTGGATCACTTGCCCACCGCGGCACCGCCCCTACCGTTGTTTTCATTTTCATAATAATAAAATAATTTAGTTCAGTTAGAGAACAGACACTACAATCAATATAATGTGAGTGAGCCGAACGAGTGTCACACACAAGAGCGAAGAGCTGAGGTAAGCATACATACACGGTATCCAGTCTGGCCCGTTTTCAGTTCATGCCTATGGAAGCTTAAATTTCATAGGAATTAATTTGAAAAGTTGAAACACTCACTTTGCTCCGCACCGCGGAGTGGATGAAAGCCCGCAGCTGCCCGAGCCGAGCACGATCATTCACATATACTACCGGATTTGTACTGATACAAATGTTTTCAGAGTTTTCATTAAAAACACTCGCTTTGCTCCGCATTGCTCCGTTATGTAGGCCCAAGCGGCCGTGCGCATTTTACTTTCGGTTTAAAATTAGCGATTTGAAAAGCCCCCGCCGGTGATACCGGTTTTATCTGTGTTGGCGATTAACCGGTGGGAAAATGTCCTCACCGTCACATCCCTATAATCAAATTATTCTCTAAAGGGCACCGTTGATTGGTTCCTGCTGTATCAGTAGCCAATGAGCTCACTTGGTCAGCATTAGCTTTAGCAGTGCAGCGTGCTTTCAGAAACCCTCCACCATCCCCAGCTCCACCTGTATATCTGCTGTGTGTAATTCATGTACACTCTATTGTACAGTAGCAGCATGTCTTACTTGCTCACAGCAGCGTGTCTTGTATATTGGCAGTAGTAAGTGCCGTACTTGCTCAGCATCAGTGTAGAAGATCTATTCTGCCAAGACAACCCTCTATACACACCTTGGCAATAGAATCGCCATTGGCTAGTACATTTTTTCATTTAGTCACCAGACATATACACTACTATATATGATTCCACCAAATCTTTGTAAAATGGTACAGCTTTTAAATATCTGAATGTACACTTAACATAAGTTAATCAAGCATTATATTATGATATTATGATAATCAAGCACTATTTAATGATAGAGCTTTAGTAACTAAAACTTGGTAACCATGTATAAATAAATTGTAATTTTAGCCCAACTTAGGACTGGTGGTGGTGCTTAAAGGTGCAGTGTGTAGTATTTATGAGGATCTATTGACAGAAATGCAATATCATTTACATAACTATGTTTTCACAACCTTGCATAATGAACCGTTATGTTTTTATAACCTTAGAATGAGACGTTTCTATCTACACAAACCACAGGTCCCCTTACAGTGAAATCGCCATTTTGCGCCGCCATGTTTCTACAGTGGCCCTAAACGGACAAACTTCTCTACAGAGCGCTAGCTACTCTCTGCTGTCTCAGATGACAACATCTTTGTCCTGTGTCAGCCACCGTAGCTTCTCTATGTGCTTCAAAAGGGAGGGGTGAGCAGTGGATGGCTGCAATTCACAACCTCATCACTAGATGCCGCTAAAATGTACACACTGCACCTTTAAGATATTGTTGGTCATTCAGTGTTTCTGTAAAAAAAAAGATAATAGTAATTATTATTAAAAGATAATAATACTACTACTAATAACAATATACAACGCACTAAGGATTGATGGGTTCATGAATATTAATAACGTCATCAGCGTTCGATCAAAACGATTTGCTGAAATCAAAACAGAGACGGTAATAGATAAGCGCCAGCCAATGAGATTGCCATTTACTCATTAGTCCCGCCCATTACCGGAGAAACCGGCATATCTTCTGCTTGTTTTTGAATAAGCTGAATAATTCCAAATGAACTCCGTTATTTTGACAGGAAAATACAATAAATATGGTTTACATGTAGCGCATCAATTCTGCGTGGTATGTAAGACTCTCTCTCTTTGCGTGTGTGTGAGAAACACAGCGCTCTCAGCAAAGCGACGGCGAGTCGCAACATAGATATGTCATCTATGTTGTATTCTGAATAAAATATTGCAATTTGAAACTTCCACATCATTGCATTCTGTTTTTATTCAGAATTTGTACAGTGTTCCAACTTTTTTGGAATCGGGTTTGTATAAGCATGCGCTGTTGTGTGCCAATTTAAATGTTTAAGCTCTTTAAAGTCAGTGGATTAATGACTTTATTCCAAGTGAGTTATTCCAAAAATCTTGTAATCATTAGGACTTTAGAAAGATTATTAAAACTTTACAGTTATCATCATCCATGGTGTGATTTTTAACTTTTTGTGAACTTCTCTTTTATTCCTTTTAATTTGATAAATAGCATCGCATGCCAAAAACATTCTGCTTGACATACGCTTGCACACACAAAGGCTGACAAACTGATTCCAGAATAAGAACACAACTAGGGTGAGTGCTGCGTCCCCGAGGACCCTGTCGCCCTCCAAACACAAAGCTTATTCCCAAACCCACTCTCACACAACGAAGAGAGCCTTGTAATTAGGTTCACATCTTTTCATTCACATAATCATCACACCCTTGTCACAATTTGACGCACAATCAACTTTCTGAAGAGGCCTGAAGTGCACAGAGCCGACCTATGTGCTCCTGCATACACAAACAAGCTTATATTTGCCAAACACAATTAAAAGTTTCTTTGAAACGCATATTCTGTTTGCTCCCTCCTCCGGTGTTATCTCTCGGTTTTCGGGGGGAACGGTAAAGCCATACTCACTGGCCATTTTCAAACACTTGGAAAAAAACTAAATTGCATTTCAGTCACGATGCTCTGTGTATTTCCTTTGTCCTCTATTTGTATCAATTTGCTCCTGTCTTACAAACAAAAGCAATGCTGGAATACCAAATGTAGAGAGGGATCTGCCTTATCCAACTCATTATTGTGATTCTTTTTTCTAATAAGAGGCTTTATTAAGGCCTTGCCCTTCATTTGCACTCCTTGCAGTTCATATAAAAACACATCCCTCCATTCTACAGTCAGATCTCCAAAAGGACAAAACACATTTGGATTGTCCTTGAAGTGTCAGGTGAATTAGTGCTCCAAATGTTTTGAAGTATAGTGCCGTATAGTTGGTTAAACTTACAACAGTACTCAAAAAACAGCACGCAATTTGTATGTATGAGCATGTCCACTCTGGAGATGAATGATAGGTGTTCATATATGGCGCGAGGCCTTTAATTACCCCACCGTTCTCATGGGACGCATTATTGAGGGGAATCCATGTGGTCTTTATTAGTGCATTTTAATATTTGGGGGGTTGATATGGCACTGTTTCCCTTACCAGAGGCACATTTGTCCTGCTTTAGGGGGCTTGTGGGGTATGGGTTGAATATGCATGGGCTGGTATGGACCGGTCCCCAAGAGCATCAACCAATGACAGTGTGATGGACGAGGATGCCTGGCATCATCCAGAGGGGGGATCAGAGAACAAAGAGCAGCCCAGACCCCCAGACTTTAACACTGCTAATGAAGGGGCCATGCTAATGAGGGACATGCCAACACTGGGGAAAAGAGTTCCAGAGGCAAGAGATGGAATTCTCTGACCCTTACTAGAAGACGACAAGAGAATTCCTGGAGATGAGGTGAATACTGAATTAAGTTTGTTAAGTACTCGGAAGACGACTTGGGTAAAAAGTAAAAAGTTTACCTTTCAGTTAAGTTGACCATGCAATAGAGGTCAGGAGTGAATATTTAAAGTTATCCAGTATCTACACTTTAAAAAATCTTGGGTTCTTTTTTCTACCTAAATCCTGGGTTCAGCCTTTGGGGGTTCTTTTTTCAGTATTTGGTTCAGTTTTCAGTTTTTGTGTTGCCCGGCTCCTGGGTCAGACGTAACAACCCAGCTTTGGGTAGTTTTTGTGTAACCCAGATCCTGGGTCAGACGCAACAACCCAGTGTTTGGGTAGTTTTTGTGTTACTCAGCTCCTGGGTCAGACGTAACAGCCCAGCATTTGGGTAGTTTTTGTGTTACCCAGCTCCTGGGTCAGACGAGACAACCCAGCGTTTGGGTAGTTTTTGTGTTATCCAGATCCTGGGTCATACGTAACAACCCAGTGTTTGGGTAGTTTTGGGGGGTTGAGGCTTTTTGCAACCTCTTCAGGAGAGAGCGGTGCAGCTCCGTCAAATCGGTGAATGTCATTGATAAAATACGGGTTTGTGTACATTTTATTTTATCTATAAATTTCGTTATTGTGCTGTATATTGTTTAATTTTATGCAAACATACAGCAGTATGATGTGAGTCACCTAAACGAGTGTCACATCTGTCTTTTCGAGTGATGGAAACGCCTGATGCTTTGTTAAAATTAAGGAATTATCATGCAAGCCAGTGGTTGTATCGACAAGGAACACCACACTTTTTTTAAAATAGGCTAATTTTCCTACTCCCCTAAATTTAAACAGTTGAGTTTTACCATTTTCTAATCCATTCAGCCGATCTCCTGGTCTGGCGGTAGCACTTTTAGCATAGCTTAGCATAATTCATTGAATCTGATTAGACCATTAGCATCTCTCTCAAAAATGACCAAACTTGACTCTTCTGTAGTTACATTGTGTACTAAGACCGACGGAAAATTAAAAGTTGTGATTTTCTAGACCGATATGGCTAGGAACTATACTGTCATTCCTGCGTAATGTTCAAGGAGCTTTACTGCCGTACCATGGGTGTAGCGGCGCAATAGGCTAACTTCATCAACATAACCAACGTGACAACCTGTTTGCACAGAGAGCAACCACAGAGACATTTGTGAGAGGCGATTCAGAAGATATTTACTTTGGTGCAGATCCTGAATGTATCTATTTGAACCGGAATACACTGAAGATGATCTTTTGGAACGTGAAAGGCAAGAAAGTGTGGCTGAACAGACTGGGGCAGAAGGGAGGAGGAGAGCAGATTCAAACCTTTACAACGCACAGAACCATGGCTAATCGCACAGGTAAATCCACTACCTAATTTGATGGCTGCAACTCTGCAACTACACAAACTTAAGCTGAATCATTTACTAATCCCTATGTTAGTCCACTAACGCAGTTCACTTGAAGGAGTGAATTCGGACAGCCATTGAGTGTACATTGGCTGTACACTCATTATTGTGGTGCAATGTGGGATTGAATGAGTGCACTCAATAACGTCCACTATGTTTTCAGACACCACTACAAATGGCTGTCCCCTCAAATAATGCCCTATTTGAGGGTATAGTGGGCGATTTCGGATTCAGCCTCAGTGCCGGACAAGTTGAAAGTTACCTAGCTGGGGACTATTTTAAAGCCCTGCATAATATTGCGCCACTGCGCCCATGGTACAGCAGTAAAGCTCCTTGATCATTAAGCAGGAATGAGAGTATAGTTCCTAGCCATATCGGTCTAGAAAATTGCAACTTTTCATTTTCCGTCGGTCTTAGTACACAATGTAACTACAGAAGAGTCAAGTTTTAAATAGGAAAAATATCGAAACTCTTTGGTAATTTTTGAGCGAGATGCTAACGGTCTAATCAGATTCAATGAATTATACTAAGCTATGCTAAAAGTGCTACCGCCAGATCCGGAGATTGGCTGAATGGACTCAAAAATTGTAAAACTCAACTGTTTCACTCTAGGTGAGTTGAAAAATTAGCCTATTTTCAAAAAAAGTGGAGTGTTCCTTTAAATTAACAACCCAATTTGCTAGGTAAAATTAACCCAACATGTCTTCTGTCCTATATTTACCCAGCCCATTTTTTAGAGTGTATAGGCACTTCAGAAAGTGCTGTAAGTGGTGCTGTGTGATGAGTGTCTTGGACATTAATATTAGCTGATTGTGAATTTAATACAAAAATCACCTTTGTTGCTGTAAGACACCTACACTCTTTGTTTCTCTCACTTTTATTTTCATCCGGTCTCCATCCATTACACACACACACACACACACACACACACACACACACACACACACACACACACACACACACACACACACACACACACACACACACACACACACTCAATAAGCACATTTCCAGACAAATAATACATACTCTGGACCAAACTGGGGCCTGGGGACCCACAAGCAGGCTAAGCACCCTCAAACGCAAGCAAAAGCACCCTCAGTTGATACTGTAATAATACACTCACCTAAAGGATTATTAGGAACACCATACTAATACTGCGTTTGACCCCCTTTCGCCTTCAGAACTGCCTTAATTCTACGTGGCATTGATTCAACAAGGTGCTGAAAGCATTCTTTAGAAATGTTGGCCCATATTGATAGGATAGCATCTTGCAGCTGATGGAGATTTGTGGGCACATCCAGGGCACGAAGCTCCCGTTCCACCACATCCCAAAGATACTCTATTGGGTTGAGATCTGGTGACTGTGGGGGCCATTTTAGTACAGTGAACTCATTGTCATGTTCAAGAAACCAATTTGAAATGATTCGAGCTTTGTGACGGTGCATTATCCTGCTGGAAGTAGCCATCAGAGAATGGGTACATGGTGGTCATAAAGGGATGGACATGGTCAGAAACAATGCTCAGGTAGGCCGTGGCATTTAAACGATGCCCAATTGGCACTAAGGGGCCTAAAGTGTGCCAAGAAAACATCCCCCACACCATTACACCACCACCACCAGCCTGCACAGTGGTAACAAGGCATGATGGATCCATGTTCTCATTCTGTTTACGCCAAATAAACTACCATCTGAATGTCTCAACAGAAATTGAGACTCATCTGACCAGGCAACATTTTTCCAGTCTTCAACTGTCCAATTTTGGTGAGCTTGTGCAAATTGTAGCCTCTTTTTCCTATTTGTAGTGGAGATGAGTGGTACCCGGTGGGGTCTTCTGCTGTTGTAACCCATCCGCCTCAAGCTTGTGCGTGTTGTGGCTTCACAAATGCTTTGTGCATACCTCGGTTGTAACGAGTGGTTATTTCAGTCAAAGTTGCTCTTCTATCAGCTTGAATCAGTCGGCCCATTCTCCTCTGACCTCTAGCATCAACAAGGCATTTTTGCCCACAGGACTGCCGCATACTGGATGTTTTTCCCTTTTCACACCATTCTTTGTAAACCCTAGAAATGGTTGTGCGTGAAAATCCCAGTAACTGAGCAGATTGTGAAATACTCAGACCGGCCCGTCTGGCACCAACAACCATGCCACGCTCAAAATTGCTTGAATCACCTTTCTTTCCCATTCTGACATTCAGTTTGGAGTTCAGGAGATTGTCTTGACCAGGACCACACCCCTAAAAGCCTTGAAGCAACTGCCATGTGATTGGTTGATTAGATAATTGCATTAATGAGAAATTAAACAGGTGTTCCTAATAATCCTTTAGGTGAGTGTATATTGGCTAAACAGATTTGGCAGATTTGCAAATCTGTGTTCGCACTCTGGAGAGCGTCAAATGCATCTATTTACAGCGTGTTTTTGCAGCGATGAGCAATGTTGCCAATCACAGATATAGCTGTTGATCTCTTGAATGTGATGTCCAATCAGAGGTGTTTAAGTTAGTCAGAATCTCACCTCTCAAAACGGCAGAGTTAATGCAGGCTCGCAAAACCTCTCATTAGCAAACAAAGCGAAGACATGATGTAAGTAAGAGATTTATTGTTGACAACATTTTTATAACGGAACTTTGTGAGATCGGGATGAACTGACGAAGCAACAGCATTTTAGTGATCGTAGCGATCTTGGCTCGCTTTCGAGGCTATACAGTCTATAAAATCCATTGAATAAAACTTGATTTTCATGCTGCTAAGAGGATCGATGGCCAATTGCATGCTGCAAAGTTTCGGAAGTGACATCTAAATTAAATATAAATGCTGGATTCACTCTGCACGAGACAGAAATATCCTTCTGAGACCCAGAATCTTTTGCCTCTGTAGAGGACATTATATTTTAGCAAATTTCCTTGACGTCTTTAAGTCTGGATATTCTAATGAAATATGAGACATTCTAATATTTAAATATTCCCATGTATTACTCCCATTATTACATGTCTTCTTACATTATATTGTCCCAAAAACACATTAATATGCAAATTAGATAGTGTATAGATACATTGCATAGAATGGCATTCATGGCCATGTTTACACGCATATTGCATAAAGTAAAATAGTATGTCAAATTATTCTGTTATATCTTTCATAACAAAGTTGAGAATCATCTTTATACAAAGTTTGGATCCAATAAAGCTTGAAGCATAAAAATGTATTGGTGAATGAAAAAAAAAATCCATTGTTTTTGTCTATTCATGTCTTTTAATTCTCAATAAATGGGTTCTGGTGTCCTCTACAAAGCAGAGGATATAGCATATAACAGGTTTATTTTATTTTTATTCTTTATATCCATTTGTTTTTTTATGCTCCAAACAATGTAATGACCTAAAAATCTAAAATTCACAAAACCTTTTTTTGGTTCTCAGGAAGATGACATGTTAAAATACTAGTAACGCATTAAATCAACATAAAGGCAGACTAATAGACAAACATTTGTAGCAAAATATTTTTGAAATTCCAATTATTGGTAAAAGTGATGCCTTGTAAATAATCGTAAATTTCTCACTGTACACTGCTATGGTGGAACCGTGCTTAGCCTACATCTGCACTTTACTAGAGCACCCTCATTGATTTGATTCTGTAACCAGGCCTGCCCACAAGGGCCAACAAAGCAATGCTGGGGGTCCAAAAAAAGGAGGAAGAGGGGATTCAAATATTAGGAGGTCCTTGGCATCAAAAAGTTTGAAAACTTCTGCTCTGGTGAATACATAGACATGAATAGAAAAGTCATTCGTCACCTTCTGGGATAAAAATAACTATTGTTGCAATGCCACTTGGTGCCACTAGACACTGGTGGCGCCATGCAATGCCACTTGGTGCCCGAGTGACAATGCAGCTTAAAGTCTCAGTTCAAAACCCACAATAACTAACTAATCAAAAGGCTACCACTTCATCAACACTTAATGCAGTCCCTTGATATTATGTCTAGATATGGCTGCTTTGCTTGCTAAATTATTCTAAACCAAACAAACATTGACTATTCCAATCAACAAAAGCACCATTATATCTGATGAATGCAATTAGATCCTTTTGAAATAGAGCCAGATTAGACTGTAAATGAGACCACAATACCACACAAGTGCGCCCTGACCTTTCCTTGCAAATGCGAGCAAGCTCTGAGCAAGCCCTCTAAGGCAGGTCGGCCGGCATGCCGCTTCACGAAACAGCAGCACGATAGTGACAACAGTTGTTCTGACAATAACAACAGAACCATGTCTTAGAAATAAAGGTTCCACTTAGAAAACAATTTATGTACTGGTTCTTTAAAGAACCCAGAAACCAATATGCTGACCTTAAGAACCTAAAAATGTAACTTCAACTACTTTATCTCCAAAAGACCCATCAAACCAAAATTGCCTAGTCAATGTCAGTGAAATTGCCAACTGTCTACATTAGTCCATGTGAGTGATGCTTGTCTGTCTATCTACAACGTTCCACCACAATGCTACAGTGCTCTGGTTGATTGCTAGGGCATTGCTAATGGTTACTAGAGTGTTGTGAGTGGTTGTTAGGGTGTTGTTAAGTGGTTACTAGAGTGTTCTGAGTGATTGCTATGACATTGATAGGTGTTTTTTTTTGTTTGTTTTTTACTGCCTAGTCAGAGCCCACCTATCTATGTAGTCTATGTCATCCTGATCCTATTTCAATGCAAGTCTATGGGATTTTCCACCAGGGTGTTCTTGGTGGTTGCTAGGGCATTGCTAAGTGGTTACTAGGGAGTTCTGGGTGGTTTCTAGGGTGTTACCAATGGATTACTAGAGTGTTCTGGGTGATTGCTAGGGCATTGCTAATGGTTACTAGAGTGCTTTGAGTGGTTGTTGGGGTGCCGCTAAATGGTTACTAGAGTGTTTTGGGTGGTTGAAAGGACTTTGCTAAGTGGTTACTAGGATGTTCTGGATGGTTGCTATGTGTTTTTTACTGCCTAGTCAGAGCCCATCTATAAGTCTGTATGTTATTCTGGTCCTATTTCAATGCAAGTCTATGGGATTTTTCACTAGGGTGTTCTTGGTGGTTACTACATTACTAAGTGGTTACTGGGGAGTTATGGGTGGTTTCTAGGATGTTGCTAAAGGGTTACTAGAGTGTTCTGGGTGATAGCTAGGGCATTGCTAATGGTTACTAGAGTGTTTTGAGTGGTTGTTGGGGTGTTGCTAAATGGTTACTAGAGTGTTCTAGGTGATTGGCAGGACATTGCTTAGTGGTTACTATGATGTTCTGGGTGGTTGCTAGGTGGTTTTTTACTGCCTAGTTAGAGCCTGCCTATAAGTCTGCATGTTATTCTGGTCCTATTTCAATGCAAGTCTATGGGGTTTTTCACTAGGGTGTTCTTGGTGGTTGCTAGGGCATTGCTAAGTGGTTACTAGGGAGTTCTGGGTGGTTTCTAGGGTGTTGCTAAAGGGTTACTAGAGTGTTCTGGGTGATTGCTAATGGTTACTAGAGTGTTTTGAGTGGTTGTTGGGGTATTGCTAAATGGTTACTAGAGTATTCTGGGTGGTTGACAGGACGTTGCTTAGTGGTTACTATGATGTTCTGGGTGGTTGCTAGGTGGTTTTTTACTGCCTAGGCAGAGCCCGCCTATAAGTCTGTATGCTATTCTGGTACTATTTCAATTCAAGTCTATGGGGTTTTTCACTAGGGTGTTCTTGGTGGTTGCTAGGGCATTGCTAAGTGGTTACTAGGGAGGTTCTGGGTGGTTTCTAGGGTGTTGCCAAGGGGTTACTAGAGTGTTCTGGGTGATTGCTAGGGAATTGCTAAGTGGTTACTAGGGAGTTCTGGGTGGTTTCTAGGGTGTTGCCTAGGGGTTACTAGAGTTTTCTGGGTGATTGCTAGGGCATTGCTAAGTGGTTACTAGAGTGTTCTGGGTGGTTGCTAGGTGGTTTCTTTCTGACAAAAGTCAAAAGAACCCACCTCTTTCTAATATGTTATTGGTCCTATTTCATATGGGATTTATTTTTTTTTGCCTTTTGCTCACCAAAATGATATGTCCACAATTCTAGTTCAAAAGAAATAGTGATGCATGACTTATAAAAAACAAAAACACAACCGCAAAGACAAAGAAACATCAGTCTGCTATGTAATGTTTACTGTAAATGTTTATAGTCTGAAGGGTCATTAGTGTGTGCCGTTAATCAAAGGCAGAAGGAAAGGAAGAGCCCCGGTGGGCCCCGCTGCAGCCCCTCTGTTTCCAGACCCTTTTAATTAGACTCACAGCAGGGGCACCTTACCCACACACGTGCCTCTCTGTCTCGCTCTCTCCATCACTCTATCATCCGCTCATCCCCTCCACCCAGTATATGAGTTACTGTCTGTGAGCCCCAGTGGGGCCAGGACATAATCATAGTCATGTGCTCAAAAGACCATTTCCCTGCCACGGTCTGTCAGTAACCAATATTAAATAAGAAAAAGTGTGACGAACAGTCTGAATTTCATCCAATAATAAAATGAACAGGATTATATGAGGATTTAAATAGTTTGTACAGGTCTCCTCTTTGTGTTGAAAAATGCTACTATGCAAAGCTTAAAGAATACCTGTCCTTTCCAGGATAACGGGATGCTTATTACCAAAGGCGTGGATTGAAAGTGTTGCTGGCCATCTGCCCAGTCCCCTGCGCGCTGACATTTGGCTGTAGACCTTTAACCCTGCTGGAAAATGTCATGCCACAGAGTTTTCACCCCAGGACAACAACCCCTCAACCCCCGAAGCAGAATGACACCCACAATACAATATGATTCATTAATTATGATTTCCAAGAAGACAATGGGCCACTTTTGACATCTTAACACTTAAGTATCTCAGCTCTACTCCAGAAAACCTCATACGAAGTAATTTTCTCCTAGACAACAACAAAACCAAATCCAAATGGCGACTTTTGCTAATGTCTATGGCGAAAAACACTGCATTACTCACAAAAGTCTCAAAAAACAGTGTCTTACACTGTCCTCACATTTACCAACAAACTGCAGTCAAAACAATTTCAACATGAAATTTCTCATCATATTCATCCTAGATCAAATGTTCAGCACTAAGCTAATAAATGATAAATGGCCAATGTTAGATTCCTATCCTATTTTATGATATCCTATAATGTGCACAGTATGAAATATGTATATTCATTTTAAAAATGTGCTAAAAATGA
Organism: Paracanthobrama guichenoti; assembly: GCA_018749465.1. Lineage (NCBI taxonomy): Eukaryota > Metazoa > Chordata > Actinopteri > Cypriniformes > Gobionidae > Paracanthobrama > Paracanthobrama guichenoti. The sequence continues at coordinate 12,560,852 of CM031952.1, read as the reverse complement.
TAATTTACCAGCGTTATTAAATTATTAATGATTTTAAAAATTAACTTTAAGTGACTGTTAAATGGCTGTAAATGACAAGTGAATGTAAAAAACATTAGGATAAATGAGCATATTCAATATCGCCCAAAACACGATTTTGCGCATTATCAATATCCACATACATTTTACAGCTTACTGAGTGGCAAAAATGTTATAATTTCTATTTAATGTATTTCACTTAAGGACTCTGAGACACATTAGAGATAAAGTTGACACATAACTCAACTAAGTCTCCTGAGCTTTGAAAGAGGAACCAATGAATAATAACATTATCCTTGATCCTTAACTTTCCTTCTGGCTTTATTAAAGGGATAGTTCACCCAAAAATGAAAACGATCCTTTTTCATAAGTTGAATATGGAAGGCGGTCCACCAGAAGCTAAATATTTGACTTTATAACATGATAAATATGGATATTTTTCTTACACAAACCCATCGCTTTGCTTCAGAAGGCCTTTATTAACTCCTGGAGCCATATGGATTACTTTTATAATGGATGGATGCACTTTTTTTTTGGTTCAAATTTTGGGCTGCCATTATAAAGTTTGGATTAGCCAGGGTAATTTTTAATATAAAAAAAGAAGAAGAATGTCATATACACCTAGGATGGCTTGAGGGGGAGTAAATCATTTTTGGGTGAACTATCCCTTTAAGGCTCAACCGAACGTAAACTTCAGCCATAGTATCCACCCATGTATCAGGCCGATTAATAAAGAAATCCTAACTGCAGACAGAAACTGAACACCCTCAGCAGAGAGAGATAAGACACACATTCACTGCGTATCCTCTTGAGCTTCGATTGTGGTTATCAATCAAGAGCGCACAAAGTCAGGGGACAGCAAGTGAGCCAATTTCCACATGCAGAGCGTTCTCATTATGAGGCAGCTGAAAGGTGTCGACTGAATGAATCACCGCGCAGAGATTTAGAGGGCCGATGTCTGACACGGCATGCTGTGATGGATTTCATACGCCTCAATCACGCGCTACGGCCTCAGTGGAAAATTCAGAGGTTGAATACTTATTAAAAACGACAACCTGTGCTTGTGTATTTGGATTTCATGCAAACTTGACTTGTTTTGTTTTGTCAAGCACATGTGGAGGTGACCTGGATCAGTCCAGTAAAGAGGTTCATTCTATAGGATAAGCCAGAGCCGTTTTTTTTCTTAAAGCTGCTCTGCTGCACTACATTACACACCACTTTGTTTGTTGTTAAGATGACAAAAAGTTTTAAAAGTTAAATTTTTAGGCTGGTCTGCCTCAGTGTCTAACAGCACTCATAAATGTCAAAATGATTGATATGGCCAATCAAATCAAAGGAGGCGGGCCTTACTTTCGCAGAATTAAGCAGAGTTCAAATTTCAATGCAATGCTTTACTTTTAACAGTGAAAGCACATGGCAAGATGTAAGTAGCAAAACATTCAATATTTGACAACTCTACTATAGAAATGTTCAACTACCAACAGAAATATGATGCAACTACTCAACTCTTTTATGAAATTTTTACCTTTTGTATTGAGAATAATTTACATGATTCATGTAATTAAAATTCACCCTAAAATGAAAATTCTGTCATTAGTTCCTCACCCTCATGTCGTTCCAAACCCGTAAGACTTTCGTTCATCATCGAGCTTTCTGACCCCACATAGACTGCAACGTTATTACCACTTCAAGGTCCAGAAAGGTAATAAAGACATCGTTAAAATAATCCATGTGACTCCAGGGGTTCAACCTTAATGTTATGAAGCAACTTTTTGTGTGCAAAAAACCCCCAAAATAACGACTTTATTCAACAATTTCTCCTACGCTGTTCACATAGTCAACACAATGCAGCACTTCCGGGTTCTACGTCAGAACGCCGGCTCACTACTGGCCGACACTGTTCACATGTGCATGATGCTGATACAGGAGCTGGCCAATCAGTGGCCAATACAGAGCCGGCGTTCTGACGTAGAACCCGGAAGCACTGCATTGTGTTTACAACGTGAACAGCGTAGCAGAAATTGTTGAATAAAGTTGTTATTTTTGTTTGTTTTTTGTGCACAAAACATATTCTCGTGGCTTCATAACATTAAGGTTGAACCACTGGAGTCACATGGATTATTTTAACGATGTCTTTATTACCTTTCTGGGCCTTGAAGTGGTAATAACGTTGCAGTCTATGTGAGGTCAGAAAGCTCTCTGATTTCATCAGAAATATCTTCATTTGTGTTCTGAAGATGAACGAAGGTCTTACGGGTTTGAAATGACATAACGGTGAGTAACTAATGACAGAGTTTTCATTTTTGGGTGAACTAACCCTTTAACATCAATAATTGTATATATGATGAGACAAGAAACATTTTACATTTTTGGCATATTAGACATGAATATGAGGGAATGCGTGCATATTTTAAAATAAAATATTATTTGCAAATAGTTTAAACATATCTATGAAAATATTTTACCATTCTCATTTTAAATAAAAAGACCAATAATAATTATGTGCATATTTATTTACAAAGTTAACTGTACAACAAATAATGTCTATTTATATAGTTTATATAGTAATTTATATATTAAGCATAATGTGCATGCAAATCGATACAATCACCTCAAAACTGCCAAATTTCAATGATTAATTAGCCTAGCCTATTACAAATAAATGAAGTTATGACCAAATAAGCTGCAATCTGCTTGCGTGCCTTGTCAAAGCTGCCATGTGTTCTGCAGACCCCCTGTTATAATGAGCGGTGACCGAGGCATGTGAGTTATCAGTGGTCAGTGCAGCTGCTGGGGGTAATGGTGTATTGAACGACGGACAGCGCTGGGGTCAGGGGCCGGACCCCACAGATCTATCCGAGGGATGCAGCTGCCCCACACCTGGGCCACAGAGGACCAGAGAGCTGCCCATCCTCGGCCCTCCTCCTGCCCACGCCACCATCCGGCCAGTTCAATACAAACCAGAGTAGACTACTCAATCAACTCATTTATCAAACTCATCGCTATCCTTGATGCCTTTATCGACTCTCTTCACAGTTACTCATTCTGACAGAGTTATCAGAGCTGATTGTGCATCAAAATAAATAAATAAAAATGGATATGCTTCACTAAGTGCTCAGTTGGGCTTCAAAACCTTTGAAACAAATTTTAAAATGTTTTGGTTTGCTTTAGGGTCCTTAATTTGCTTTTATGAGACTACTTGTGCATGAAAAGCTGTAAATCCTTCAGCTTTTGAAGTGCTGGTCATGCAAAAATCAATGGAAATAAAGTGATTTTCTCCTCAATGTTTTTGCCCAATCGTATTATATTTGCAAATGAAGAGGTTCATGGAAGTGAGGGGATAAAGGGATAATGAGGGCAGTAGTGTCCATCCCTGACCCCTCACATAACACTTTAACAACAAAGGCATATCTAAAGAAGAAAACAACACACAATTGTATCTGTTTATTTTATTAGTCCTCCACTTCTACGTTCTGCTTGTGATTGCAGCACAAACATATAAGACACATTTTACATCTTTCCCTTTCTTTAGTGTGTAATGTTGCTGTTTGAGCATAAAAAACATCTGCAAAGTTACAAAGCATGAAGTCTAATCCAAAAAGGGTTATTCTCTATTAGCAAACACAGTTTCTGAACGTGTTTTCCGAACACGTTCGGAAGCGTGTTGATTGTAGTGTTGAGTTTTCTTCCGGGAACGTACACGTCACAATACTTCTAACTTAAATATTTGCATACGCAAAACAAAAGGGAGAAGTCCTGGTCGAGTTAAAGGTGCTGTATGTAAGTTTTTGACTCTACTAAAGCATACAAATACCATAATATGTTTGCAGATATTTAGGAAACATGTAGAGTTCACATACTTGTTTCTCTGAAAAACAACACTACATCCAGTTATTCTACTTTGAAATGTGCGTTCTGTGTCTGAATGTCTGTTTTGGTTTTGGTTTTACCCAACAGTTTACCCAACAGTATTTCGACACCACGGGTTGCCAGTTGGCAGAAAACACATCGTATTGCTGCCATGGAAGCCGGCAAACAAACTGGGGCAGAGATCGCAGATTGTACCCGACCTAAAAAGCCTCGGCACCATCTAATCATCTCTATGAATGGAAACACATTAAAACATGGATAAATCAACTCAAGACTCCTCGTCTTCCATTGTCAACTGCGCTTGTTCATGTTGCGTGTCCTCAAACTGGCAACCCACATCAAGTCTGAGGAGGAGGGGGCGGGGCCAACTATTTTTTACATTTTATTTGGACTGCAGTACCCATTTCAACCACTAGCTGTCATTCTTAATACGGTACATTTAATATTGTGTTATGGTAAGGGCCATGACATTTTCAAAACACCTGTCCAACCATCCAATTAGAGTTTTCAGTAGGCGGGGCTTCATAGAGACAGAAACTAAACCGAGTGTTACTGACAGACTGGGAAGAGAGGAGATGCAACAACGGAGGATATGGGGAAAACAAGGGTTTTTCGTTTTTTGTTTTGTTTTTGGAAGATTCAAGCATGATAACCTATTCTATTAAATCCCAATAACAAAATCAAGACTTTAAAAAAGGGCATAAATAGGTATCCTTTAAAATGGCACTACTGCAGTTGTTTTTAACCTTTTTAAATCAAAGGTTACATTTTCATTTGGCAGACGCTTTCATCCAAAGCAACTCACATTGCATTCAAGGTAAACATTTTTGTCAGTTCTTGCTTTCCCTGGGAATCAAACCCATGACCTTGGCGTTGCTAACACCACACTCTTATTGTTTGAGCTACAGGAAAGCTACTGCACAATATCACTGTTGAAAACCACAGGGATATTTAAAACAACTGATAGTTAAAGACAAATGCACAATATCCCTGTTGTCCAACACAATATTCATATATTCTTATTCATATATTGAATTAATACATTAACCTTCATTCTATATTCTAGAAGTGTATATTCCAGATTTTAGTATTCTTCTATTAAAAAAATAGCAGTTATTGATGGAAAATACAAATAAAAATGATTTCACCTTTTTATATATATATATATATATATATATATATATATATATATATATATATATATATATATATATATATATATATATATAGTTTTACTTTATTTTAGATTACAGATAAAAACTGACCCAAACCATATCTAGGGACTTGCGTACACACTCATTGAACAGAACTGAATCAACACTGAACTGACTTCATCTGAAAAATGGCACTATTTTCTTTTTAGAGCTTCTTCACAGCAGAACTGAATTCTGAAATCTGTGCTGCATTTCTCAAAAGCATCGTGAGCCTACGTAGATCGTAGAATCAGTGCCACCAATGGTCTCTACGATAATCTTAGCTCACTATGCTTTAGAGAAACGCAGCCCTTTATTGTATTAAGCCCTAATGGTGACTTGCTGTCGTGCCTTTTTGACTCGGACCAGTGGCAATCACATAGCAACCACTCAGATCACCACATCTGGATTAATTCAGAATCCGGAGTAAACGTACCTTGTGTGAGCTGTGCTTTATTCATTGCTACACTATTGAAAGTGAACCTATTTTGTCTGTGAAAGCACCCTACATATTTGTTCAGAAAAAAAAACAATTGGTGCATTGGACGTGCACTGGGTATCATCTCAACTGTAATCACAAAGCACTTTGATAATTACATTATGTGCACTAAAATCCAATCATCTGGAAAAAAAAACTCCACTAATCACTGAAAAACAGCAAGCTGATCTAACCAAATATGTTTACCAACATGATATCACCAACACCAATACAATCTTGCTGAGCCTTGAACTTGGATGCCGTCTAGGACAACGTCACAGCACCGTTTCCATTCACCATCACTCAGGCGTGACATGGCTTTGGCCCTGACCGTGATCTGTTATTGCACTTGAATATCAGAGCATGCCGTCATCACAGCCTCTCTCATTAGCCTTGGCCGTGTCCGATGCGCTCTAATGAGACAAGTCTTTAATGTAAAGTTGCTCTCCGGTGAGGGCCTGCTGATGAGGGTGCACGTGTGTTTTGGAGCCGCCGCCGAATTACCTTGGCGTCTGACTGAGGGGAGACACCTGGTCCTCGCCGCCGGAGGGGGGTTAGCCACGGATACGGCGCTCCCGCGGGACCAGGTCCCATCTGCGAGAGGTGCTGAGGTAAATTCTCATCGGGACGGTGGGTGGCCACGTAAGAGGCCTCGCCTTTATCTGTCTGATGGGCATGAGAGGCTTTTGTTTGAAGACATGCAGGAGAATTTGGGATGACGGGATAACATAATGAACTAAAGGATGCTGCCCATATGAATCTCTCTGGCATGTGGTGTCATTTTAATTTGTCTGTTTAGGTATTCATTTGGCACGGTGAGGATGTCAGAGTGGTTTTCCACTCAAAGTAGCGAATGATCACCTATTTACATAAATCATAAGGTTTGTAAACACTGTATATCAAGTGGAAAAATTACAGTATAACATAACTATAATTCTCTTTTTAAAATACTTCAATCTCAGCTTAATGTGGACAGACAGTATTAAACTGTAAAGAAAGTGGCTTTTTGATTGTAGCAATGCCTGATTTGTCAGGGTTTACACTATATTGTGTTACAAAGATGCAACAATGTTCATATTTGTATTGTGATATATTGTGACATATTACATAATACTGATATATTGTGAGCAACAATATGAACCATGTATAGTTCATCCTCCCAAAAAGAGTTTTGACATTTAATTTAGATTTAATTCAGATTTTCTTATTAATAAATTTAAAAAAGTATAAATTAAAAAATATATTATTTAATAATAAAACTTTTTAAATGTATGTAGTCAGGGATATATGTCATATGTGGGTAAAAAGGACCAAGTCCAAGTTCACCCCTGATGTAATACCAAATTTAGCCTTTTAATGTATAATACTTTTTATTCATTTACTATACGTGTTAAAAGTAATAATAATAATAATACAAATTAACCATTTTAACTCTATTCTGGCTTGCTCAAAGCCAAATCTTGATATCAATATCGTACATAGAACTGAATCATAACATAAGTGAATTGTTACACCCCAAATTATTTGTGAATGAATCGTTCTTTTGAGTCATGAATCTTTGTAATGAATCTTTTCAATGAATCATTTGAAATGATCCACAGAACTGGTCTAGGGTGTATTTTCCAAAACCATCATTAGCTAAATATGGTCACAAGTTCCATCGTTAGCAACTAGGGATGCAACGAGATGAAAATTATGGCCGATACCGATAACCGATATATTGGCCGATAAATCTAAATCCAAGTTTTTATATAATTTTTGAGAACCTGATTACAAAAACAAAAGTCTCACTATTAAAAGTCATGTCCAAACAATTATAATGTTAATTATGTAGTCTATATGACAGACTTGTGCTGCACATGTTGCACTGAACTGTATTTCTCTTTTTTGAAGCAATTCCAATCATATTTTAAAGGAACACGCCGACTTTTTGGGACTTTAGCTTATTCACCGTATCCCCCACAGTTAGATACATCCATGCATACCATTCTCATCTCCGTGCGTGCCATAACACTGTCTGACGCACCCACCGCTAGCCTAGCTTAGCACAAAGACTGGAGGTAAATGGTTCCAGTTCCAGTTACATTGTGTACTAAGACCGACGGAAAATTAAAAGTTGCAATTTTCTAGACCAATATGACTAGGAACTATTCTCTCATTCCTGCTTAATAATCAAGGAACTTTGCTGTCGTCCCATGGGTGCAGCGGCGCAATGATATTACGCAGTGCCTGAAAATAGGCTAACTTCCGTCAACATAACCAACGTGACAACCTGTTTGCACAAGGCGCGTGCTGGGGACTATTTTCAGGCGCTGCGTAATATCATTGCGCAGCTGCACTCATGGTACAGCAGCAAAGCTCCTGGATTATTACTAGGCTAGCGGTGGGTGCGTCAGACAGAGTTATGGCACGCATGGAGATGAGAATGGTATGTATGGACGTATCTAACTCTGAGGGATGCAGTGAATAAGCTAAAGTCCCAAAAAGTTGGCGTGTTCCTTTAAGCAATTCAAAACCATGATGGTGAACAGTGCACATCTGAAGCGTCTCAGCTGAAGGGAATAATCCATTATTTATCGTCTTTAATAAACCTGCCAAAAAAAAATTATTGGCCCGATAACGAGAGATTAAAAAAATATATACATATCGGCCGATACCAACATGGTGGCCGATATATCGTGCATTCCTATTAGCAACTAAACCATAGTTTTCCCTAAAACCAAACTTTAGCAAACGGCATTGCAAAGTTGTGTAGTCGGAACTACAGCTCTCAACATACGGTTAGAAGAATAGTTTCTTGTTATCATATATATATATATATATATATATATATATATATATATATATATATATATATATATATATATATATATATATATATATATATATATACACACACTCACCTAAAGGATTATTAGGAACACCATACTAATACTGCGTTTGACCCCTTTCGCCTTCAGAACTGCCTTAATTCTACGTGGCATTGATTCAACAAGGTGCTGAAAGCATTCTTTAGAAATGTTGGCCCATATTGATAGGATAGCATCTTGCAGTTGATGGAGATTTGTGGGATGCACATCCAGGGCACGAAGCTCCCGTTCCACCACATCCCAAAGATGCTCTATTGGGTTGAGATCTGGTGACTGTGGGGGCCATTTTAGTACAGTGAACTCATTGTCATGTTCAAGAAACCAATTTGAAATGATTCGAGCTTTGTGGCATGGTGCATTATCCTGCTGGAAGTAGCCATCAGAGAATGGGTACATGGTGGTCATAAAGGGATGGACATGGTCAGAAACAATGCTCAGGTAGGCCGTGGCATTTAAATTATGCCCAATTGGCACTAAGGAGCCTAAAGTGTGCCAAGAAAACATCCCCCACACCATTACACCACCCCCACCAGCCTGCACAGTGGTAACAAGGCATGATGGATCCATGTTCTCATCCTGTTTACGCCAAATTCTGACTCTACCATCTGAATGTCTCAACAGAAATCGAGACTCATCAGACCAGGCAACATTTTTCCAGTCTTCAACTGTCCAATTTTGGTGAGCTTGTGCAAATTGTAGCCTCTTTTTCCTATTTGTAGTGGAGATGAGTGGTACCCGGTGGGGTCTTCTGCTGTTGTAGCCCATCCGCCTCAAGGTTGTGCGTGTTGTGGCTTCACAAATGCTTTGCTGCATACCTCGGGTTGTAACGAGTGGTTATTTCAGTCAAAGTTGCTCTTCTATCAGCTTGAATCAGTCGGCCCATTCTCCTCTGACCTCTAGCATCAACAAGGCATTTTCGCCCACAGGACTGCCGCATACTGGATGTTTTTCCCTTTTCACACCATTCTTTGTAAACCCTAGAAATGGTTGTGCGTGAAAATCCCAGTAACTGAGCAGATTGTGAAATACTCACCGGCCCGTCTGGCACCAACAACCATGCCACGCTCAAAATTGCTTAAATCACCTTTCTTTCCCATTCTGACAATCAGTTTGGAGTTCAGGAGATTGTCTTGACCAGGACCACACCCCTAAATGCATTGAAGCAACTGCCATGTGATTGGTTGATTAGATAATTGCATTAATGAGAAATTGAACAGGTGTTCCTAATAATCCTTTAGGTGAGTGTGTATATATATATATATATATATATATATATATATATATATATATATATATATATATATATATATATGCTGTATGTGTGTGTATGCAAATTTCATTCTACTCTTCTTTTTCAAAAGAATGAAAGCATTGTTTTTGAAGAGTGTGCATGTGCAAATGTGCTCTAGTTTAACATTAACGTTATACATAATAAACGTTAATATTATACATGCACTTTCAGTGTATCTTGGGGTCTTGTTCACGAGTGAGGGAAGGATGGAACGGGAGATTGACAGACGGATCGGTGCAGCTTCTGCAGTAATGCGGTCGATGTACCGGTCTGTCATGGTGAAGAAGGAGCTGAGCTGTAAGGCGAAGCTCTCGATTTACCGGTCAATCTACGCTCCTACTCTCACCTATGGTCATGAGCTGTGGGTCATGACAGAAAGGACAAGATCCCGGATACAGGCGGCCAAAATGAGCTTTCTCCGCAGGGTTGCTGGGCGCTCCCTTAGAGATAGGGTGAGAAGCTCAGTTACTCGGGAGGAGCTCAAAGTAGAGCCGTTGCTCCTCCACATCGAGAGCAGCCAGTTGAGGTGGCTCGGGCATCTATTTCGGATGCCTCCTGGACGCCTTCCTGGGGAGGTGTTCCGGGCATGTCCCACCGGGAGGAGGACCCGGGGAAGACCTAGGACACGCTGGAGGGATTATGTCTCCCGGCTGGCCTGGGAACGCCTCGGGGTTCCCCCGGAAAAGCTGGAGGAAGTGGCTAGGGAGAGGGAAGTCTGGGCGTCTCTGCTTAGACTGTTGCCCCCGCGACCCGGCCCCGGATAAGCGGAAGATAATGGATGGATGGATGGATGGATGGACTTTTTTGTAATATGTACTGCAATGTGTCAAAAACATCATACAGCTCAGATAGTCATGGCATTTGAAAGATCTCATGGAGTAGAAAACAACAAGCATAATTGTTTTGGGCTTTGACTAAACTTGAGTGAGTTTTTGTACGTGAAGCCCCACAAGACAAGATGTAAATAATATACAGATGCGGCATTTATGTCATGTTTTCATTCATAACTTCATGAAACATTCTCCGATTATGGACAATTGCACAACATTATTTACATCAGATTCTCACGATTAAAATGAGTCCGAAATCAACATAATCGTTTACATCAATCACAAGATATTCCAGAGTTATAGAGGGGGGGGGGAGGGGGGAAACAATTAATGTCCTAATGGGGGGCATAGAATTAAGAATCAAATATGGTTTGAAGAATCAAAAATAGGTTCATCTATAATTTCTCAAGGTACAAAAACTATTCAGCTCCCTTTAATGTCATATATAACCCAAAATGTAGGGCTGAGGAAGAAAGCACATATTTTAGTATTTCAGTGTGATTTCATGATGCTTTAGGTGAAAAAAAAGAGAGAAGGCTGCCTCATAATGAAAGCCTCCAAACTAAAATGTGCTTTTTCTCTGAACTGGAGTCTGCAGGTGCTGCAATCAGCCGCGCCGCTGAGTGAATCTAATGATCATTCACACCGCCGTGATAATGATCTGATCTAAAGCCAGTCGAGGGAGATGAGATGAAACAGAATTTGAAGATGGGTGTAAAAAGCTCCCATCATTGACGACTCACTCATACAAAAAAAAAAAAAAAAAGAGAGCAGGCATCCATCAGTATCACTGGCAGACTTCTGGATTGTGGAACAAAATGGAGATCCGAATCAACTCTCGTCATGCCAAGTAAGAGCTCTGGGTTTTAGGGTTGGTACACTAGGTTGCTGAGGGTTGAGGGTTGGTTGCCAAAAGTATTGGGACACCCCTCCAAATAATTGAATTCACTTGTTCCAAACACTTCCATGGCCACAGGTGTATAAAATCAAGGGCTGAATACGAAATCGCCCCCTAAACCCTCATTCACTAATCGCTACGTTAGTCCACTAACACAGTTCACTTGAAGGAGTGAATGAAAACGAGTGAGTGAATTCGGACAGCCGTTGAGTGTACATCGGCTGTACACTCATTATTGTGGTGCAATGTGGGATAGAATGAGTGCACTCAATAACGTCCACTATGGTTTCGTACACCACTACAAATAGCTGTCCCTTCAATTAATGCCCTATTTGAGGGTATAGGGGGCGTTTTCGGATTCAGCCAAGCACTAGGAATGCAGACGCTTCTACACACATTTGTGAAAGAATGGGTCGCTCTCAGGAGCTCAGTGAACTCAAGCGTGGTACCGTGATAGGTTGCCACCTGTGCAAAAAGTCCATTCCTGAAATTTCCTCACTACTAAATATTCCACGCTCAACTGTTAGTGTATTCACTCTCAACTGTTAGTGGGATTATAACAAAGTGGAAGCAATTGGGAACAACAACTCAGCCACGAAGTGGTAGGCCACGTAAAATCACAGAGTGGGGTCAGTGCATGCTGCAGGTCACAGTGTGCAGAAGTTGCCAACTTTCTGCAGAGTCAATAGCTCCAGACCTCCAAACTTCTGTGGCCTTCAGATGAGCTCAAGAACAGTGCGCAGAGAGCTTCATGGAATGGGTTTCCATGGCCGAGCAGCTCATCCAAGCCTTACATCACCAAGTGCAATGCAAAGCGTGGGATGCAGTGGTGTAAAGCACGCCGTCACTGGACTCTAGAGCAGTGGAGACATGTTCTCTGGAGTGACCAATCACGCTTCTCTATCTGGCAGTCTGATGGACGAGTCTGGGTTTGGCAGTTGCCAGGAGAACAGGACTTGCCTGACTGCATTGTGCCAAGTGTAAAGTTTGGTGGAGGGGGGATTATGGGGTGGGGTTGTTTTTCAGGGGTTGGGTTTGGCCCCTTAGTTCCAGTGAAAGGAACTCTTAATGCTTCAGCATACCAAGACATTTTGGACAATTTCATGCTCCCATCTTTGTGGGAACAGTTTGGGGACGGCCCCTTCCTGTTCCAACATGACTGCGCACCAGTGCACAAAGCGTCCGTCCATAAAGACATGGATGAGTGAGTTTGGTGTGGAGGAACTTGACTGGCCTGCACAGAGTCCTGACCTCAACCCGATAGAACACCTTTGGGATGAATTAGAGCGGAGACTGTGAGCCAGGCCTTCTCATCCACCATCAGTGCCTGACCTCACAAATGCTCTTCTAGAAGAATGGTCAAAAATTCCCATCAACACTCTCCTAAACCTTGTGGAAAGCCTTCCCAGAAGAGTTGAAACTGTTTTAGCTGCAAAGGGTGGGCCAACTCCATATTAAAACCTACGGATTAAGAATGGGATGTCAAAGTTAATGTGCATGCAAAGGCAGGCGTCCCAAAACTTTTGGCAATATAGTGTATGTCTTATAGGTGAAAGTGTGGAAGGGCATCGCAGGAGGAATCTTGGCAGAGCACGAGCACAAGTAGCACATCTGTGACCCCATAAGGGGGGTCAGTCAGCGTGGACACCCTGAAGATCCAAAATTGCTGCCTGGCAACCATCCTGCCATGCAGAGGTTGTTTATGAAAACATCCTCACCTCCAAAACTAGCTAGGAAAAAAAAATTGCTCTAATTGACTGTGAATGCATGTGCAAATTTTTGTTCAGAAATATCTCTGCCCATTAGACATTATGCAAATAAGCACTTTGGGCTTTATAAAATGCGAAGGAATTTTGCCTGCCAATCCTAAAAGCAATCTCTCCGACACAAATTCACTTAAATGCTTCCAGCATCTTTGCTAAAATGCTAAATTATGAAATAATAATCATAATTATCTTCGCTTTCTCAACGCCCCTTAATGTGTCAGAGGGTCATTACAATTTCTTTCACATTCAGCCATTTAAAGGGCTTTCGTGACTTTGCTGATGATAAAAAAAGTGCTTGATTTCACAAAGCCGTGAGTTACTATGTGATCTGACTAAGAAGTGCTCCTCTTAATGTCGGCAAGACGTTTAGAGATGCCTCTAGAGCGAGTCTAATCAGAAGGCCATGCTTCTGATCATGAGCAAACATATCCATTCCCTCATTAAGCCGAAGGTATGGCAATGCATGGCTGTGGGGTATAATATGCATACGCTAAGAGATTCCCATTTTAGATTTGCATTCACAAACACAATGTCCAGCGTTGTAGTACAAAGCCAATTTTTACAATACGAGGTTGCGGCTCTTTATTATTCATATTCATCATGGTTGAGGGATTCTTTATAATGCATCTAGATGAGAAATGAACACCTTGGGCTAAATTCACACACAATTGAATCATCCGCATGGGTTTGCTCCTAATTAATAGCAAATATACGCTTTATATTTTGGCAATAAAAAGTTATATGGAAAACAAACTGATATGTTTATCAGAATGTATGCAGCTACAGCTTAGTATTCAGGCTCCATCGCCGTATGCACGTGAAAATCTTTGCATTAAGGTACTTTTAGAAACGCAAGAGAAGACACAATCTTGTCATCGTTGGGTTTTTTAAAGGTTACCCTGTCTCCTGACTCTACATCTAACCTTTAGCAGACATCAAACACAATGAAGTTGTCAGAAAAACACTCAGATATGGACAGAAAATGCTGTCAGGACAGTGCACTATATTCTTAGGACGGCCTATAACCTCTGACCTTATATTGGCTCTGTTATATCATGTGAGCAGCTGTGGGGCTGCAACTCGGGGTAAGATGAATTCCCTAAAGGATGACTTTAATAACTCGACAGCATCATTAAATCATTAGCATTACTTAAGGAGTGATTAATGCATAATAAACAGCAGATACCTGGGCTTCAGTACAGCTACATTATAATGAATTAAACAGGACATAAAGAAAAAAAAAGAGACCTGCTAAATAAATCTAAAGCTGTTATTTTATGTGAAGCATATTTATTTTTATAGAGACACAGGCAGAATGCATATTTGACCATGTTTACTCATTATATTCCTTGTGGATAAAACCACATCGCCATGCCACATTGGTCTGTTGTTGCCACTTTGACAAACTCTATCAGACGCAAGGCAGAATGCAACGAGAGCAACCCCGCCTAGTGGTCAGCAGTGGTACTTTCACTTGCAATGACATGCATTGCAGCAGGGGAAAATATGCATACCTAAAATGGGTAATTATTTTTTTATATTTAAAATATAATGATAATAGTTTGGGATCCCTAATGTTTTAAAATAAGTCTCTTCTGCTCACCAAGGCTGCATTTATTTGATTAAAAACAGAAAACAAACAGTAATATTGTGAAATAATATTACAACTTAAAATAATTGTTTTTTATTTGAATATACTTTAAAATGTAATGTATTCCTGTGATCAAAGCTGAATTTTCAGCATCATTCCTCCAGTCTTCAGTGTCACGTGATCCTTCAGAAATCATTCTGATATGAGGATTTGATGAAACATTTATGATTATTATCAATGTTAAAAACAGTTGTGAATCTTTTTCAGGATTCTTTGATGAATAGAAAGTTCAAAAGAACAGCATTTATTTGAAATAGAATCTTTTGTAACATTATAAATGTCTTTTATACAATTGAATGCATTCTTGCTGAATAGAAGTATTAATTTCTTTAATTTATTTCCAAAAATAAACAATTCTTACTTAACGGTAGTGTATAATGTTGCAAAAGCTTTCTATTTCAGATAAATGCTGTTCTTTTGAACTTTCTAGAATCCTGAAAAAATTGTACACAACTGTTTTCAACACTGATAATAATCATAATAATCATAAATGTAATAATAACCATAAATGTTTCATCAAATCCTCATATCAGAATGATTCCTGAAGGATCATGTGACACTGAAGACTGGAGCAATGATGCTGAGCATTCAGCTGTGATCACAGGAATAAATTACATTTTAAAATAAATAAATTAAAAGAAAAAAGTTATTTTAAATTGTAACAGTTTCACAATTGTACTGCTTTTTAAAAAAAGATAGTCGCAATTACTCTTTTTATTTTTTTTATTTAGTGGCGGAAACGGGCTTCAAAAAATCTTACCGATCCCAAACTTTTGAACGTCAGTGTAATTAGAATTTTTTTATAAATACATAAAGGAATATGGTCATATCTATTTTAGTGCCGTCAATCCATAAAAAAAATTAACTAATTAGTCATACATTTAACCATTTTGATAACTGTGCACCGGCTCGTGGGCGGGGAGGTTGACAGAAGTGGGCGTGTTTGTACTTTTATTTACTTTTGTTTTATACAACATATTCAATCAACTATCACAAACTATGCATCATTTGAAAGCCAAAACACTCAATATTCGTGTTCTGCACTTGTTTCTGCAATAAATACACCAGAGAGGAAAGGGTTAAATGAAATGCTGAAGCACTAGCTATTTAAACATTAGCACAATAAACGCAGTACTCATCTTTCATGAGCGTTTTGAGTTAGAGTAATCAATCATGTCCATTTTCAATGAAACATCGATTTTAATCATTATTCTGACGATCTCCCCTGTACTTTGGACTCTTCCTCTCGCGTTAAACCCTCCTCCCAGGTCTCTCTCCTTCAATCACAGGCTTTCTGGTGACTCATTATATACAGGAAGCGCATGACTGGCTCGCGAGCTGTCAATCAAAGCGCCCATGGTTTTCGTTGGACATCGGCAGTCAAAGCCTAGCCAATGCCTTGCCAACAAAGGTTTGATTGATGGATGTAGTAACCAATCAAAAGTTTTTTACACTTTGTGAATTCTGTAAATAGTTGCTTTAGTTTTTTAGTAACTGTATATCCATTATAATTAGCAGTTTATTGCGGATTTATTTGAATGAAAAACTACTCTTTACAATTACAAATGTTCTTAAATAAATGGCCTTTTGAAAGAAAGGACGCCTAGTCTTTTCTTGACATAAAAGCTAAATTTTTGAGAGAATAATCTCTCAAATTTTAATCAAAACATGATCAGACATTCAGTTTTATATTTAGGTTATTTTCAGGCCCTTAACATTAAAGTCTCTAATTTTTTCCCTTAAGTGAATATAAAAAAACGTAAATCACTTACATGTATATTTTCCTTTATTTTACTCTGTTCCTATACTACTTTGAGTTATCATCACTCTTGGGTAACACAATTTCAAGTGTCTAGTCTAAAATAAGACCAGATTTATGAATAAAGACCATAAAAGCTGCAGACATTTTTATTTGGGTAAGTTCGTTAATCTCCAAATTAAACTCCTATATTTTAAATATTTGTTTAATGACACCTTTGTATGAACCGACCACCACCGATACTGTTACTGATGTCTCTATGAAACTGATTTTATTTCTCAATTTTAGACATTTTAGACATTCAGCATTACAGTATAATTGAAAGCTATCATTTTTTAACCTTCATTAGGATTTAAATAATATAACAACTTTTAAATGTAAGTGAACAATCTTCACATATTCCATTATAATAAATGTCACATTTACCTGTGCCCTTCAATATATCAGGACTCAATATCTATTGGCTCAGATTTAGTCAAAGAGTGATTGTACTCATGTAAGCTTGCTAACAGTGCAAAGATTTTCAGGTAGATAACAGGTAGGATAAATACAGAAAGTTATCAAACGTCTTCACTGCATGAATTATTAATACAATATAGATTAATCCTTCTTACAGCTACAAGCGTTATTCAGTCAAGAGCAGTGAGTGTCTTTTATTCTTTGATTTAACATTGACGGACATCACAGCAGTGGGTTTATTAGGCTACTGTCACTTTAAGAGAGAAAAAACGGATGACGTGTTAAAATGAGAAAAAAAATGAATCGTGCACTTTAATGCGTTAATTTGACAGCACTCATTTATTTATTATTTGCCTATAATATAGTTATTAAATGATATCCGCGCTGCACTCTTACAGCACTCTTATTCTTATGATAGTGTGTATATACTGTGTTAAAAATCAAGCTTTTTTTTTTTTTTATTATTATATTGGTTGACTTACTTTTCCGTTAGACCAACTGTAAGGCCCAGATTGAAATGCCTGTCAGTCTAACTGGAACGGACCCACAGAGTTTCCTTTCCTTCTCAGAGCATTCTGTAATCCCTCCGCACCAGCTCCAGTCCAGGTTTTCCATTTCCCGCTCATGAAATGAGAGAAACACGAGGCCTTAAACATGCCTTAAACTTCAAAAACACGCTCCATACTGCAGTTAAAATTCACACAGCATTTCTTCCGTTTGGAAAATGAAACACTGACCCTTCGACTTTCTTAAAACCAGTTCTTTGCAACAGGCAAATCGAGTGATACAAACGGCGAAGCGTCCCAGTGCGGGTATATTTTTTATCAGCACTATTTAAAGGGTTAGTTCACTCAAAAATGAAAACTCTGTTATTAATTCCTCTCCCTCATGTCGTTCCAAACCCGTAAGACACAAATGAAGATATCTTTGATGAAATCGGAGAGCTTTGTGACCCCGCATAGACATTATTACCACTTTCAAGGCCCAGAAAGGTAGTAAAGACATCGTTAAAATAGTCCATGTGACTCCAGTGGTTCAACCTTAATGTTATGAAGCCATGAGAATTACTTTTTGTGCAAGAAAAATTACTTTATTCAACAATTTCTTCTCTTCCATGTCAGTCTCCTACACCGTTGATGTAGTAAACACAGTGCAGGCTTCCGGGTTCTATGTCAGAACGCCGGCTCACTATTGGCCGACGCTGTTCACGTGAGCACAGTGTGTGTTGATGCAGTAGCTGGCAAATCAGTGGCTAATGAACAGCACAGGAGACTGACATGCACTCAAAAAAATTATACGTTTTATGCCAACAGGTTCCACGTAATTAGGTTATGCTGAATTTAATTAACATTGTTTATTTCTGTAAACGTTTTTATGGGAAGTTAATTCAATGCCATTTAGTTAAATCAGGTTAACATTCTTAATTTTGTTTATCTACTCTAAAGAATAATCCAGTTTAATTTATAATTTTTATTTAGTGAAATACTATTTTATATAACATTTACAAAACCTTTTACAAGATCTTATCGGCTAGCCAGAAGATGCCGATATTAGTTGTTTTTTATTTTTTATTATTAAAACTACTTTAATTGTTATCCTCACCCCAAGCACACTCTCTACACTTCACCACAATGGTAACCTCCAAAAACACTAACATAACACAAACGTTTAAATACCAACATAACAAAACATTAAACATTAAAAAGTTAGAAATGTTAGAAATGCATAAAACAGCACTTTATTTAAACGTTTACTCTCCGAATTCAGCCCCTTTGCAAAGCATGATGGGAAGTGAAAGTCCTGTTTGATTGGGTCACTTGATTGAAACGTGTTATTTCAAAATAAAAACATCAAGTTATGTCAAAGAGTAACGGTTTTAAGTCAGTTTAACATGAATCAATTACATTTGAACCAGAAACCTGATATAATGGTGTTAAATCAAGATGAATTGCTTAAATAAAGTGAACAGCAACATAAGTTCATGGAAGAGAAGAAATTGTTGAATAAAGTCATTACTTTTATTTTTTCTGCATATAAAAA
This sequence comes from Paracanthobrama guichenoti, assembly GCA_018749465.1. Lineage (NCBI taxonomy): Eukaryota > Metazoa > Chordata > Actinopteri > Cypriniformes > Gobionidae > Paracanthobrama > Paracanthobrama guichenoti. The sequence goes on along the minus strand of CM031952.1, from coordinate 12,541,729 downwards.
TTATTCTTGTCGCTTCATAACATTAAAGTTGAACCACTGGAGTCACATGGACTATTTTAATGATGTCTTTCTGAACCTTAAAGCGGTACCTATAACAGTCTATGTGGGGTTAGCTTAGATTTCATCCAAAATATCTTCATTTGTGTTCTGAAGATGAACGAAGGTCTTAATTAGGAATTAATGACTGAATTTTTGGCTGAACTAAACCATTAATATATAGTTCACATTATTATAAAACTTCAAAACAGTAACATTAACGCAAATTATAACTCTAAATTGTCTATATATAATTATCACTTTTCATAATAATTACCTATAATATTTTGTATTTAATATTATTAGATGTAATGTAATTAATAATATTTTGCAGGAGAGACTTTGGCTGCAAACATGATAACGCTGAACTGTCAATCTCGCTTGGAGTGAGCACGCGTGCGCGCTTCCTCTCTGCCCCCTCCCCTTAGCAACAGAGGCAAGATGGCGGCCCCCAGTAACGCCGAGCGCTCTCCTGATATATCGGTGCCTCTGAAGATTCCCAAGACTGAGGTTCCTTCCCCAGAATCCGAGGATCTGAGTGACAGCAACCAATACCATTCCAACCCCTCCACCCCTAACAGATTCTCTCCTCTGAACGTCGGGGCTTCGCTGTCCGGGGGCGCAGGCCGGAGTGGATCGGCCTCTGCCTCCAACAGCTTCACCGCTTGCCGAGGCATGTCGTGGACACCGTCCGAGACAAACGCGCTGATCGCCGTGTGGGGCAACGAGAGGCTGGCGGAGGCGCGGATGCAGCAGCTGGAGGTGGCAGGGACGGTGTTTTCTGGCAAGGCGCCGGGGCCGGCGATGTACGAGCGGGTGTCCAGAGCGCTGTCAGAGCTGGGGTATGAAAGGACCCCATCCCAGTGTCGAGAGAGGATGAAGGTAAATAACACTTGGCTGTCACTCGGATATGCTCAGAGACATTTTTGTGGCGGTTTGTTTTTGTTACAGAGGGCTTTGGTGAAGCTGTCAACATCAAACCCCTGTAGATCTGTCTCATCTCAGGGTTATCAGTTGTGAACATGGAGTTGCCACGTTATTGGCAGACTATCAAATGGCAGTGATTACAGGGCATTGGTTTTTAGATATCACATTTTCACATATTAACATAAGCTTGCTTGCCTGCTTAAAGTGCCCCTATTATGTTATTTTAAAGGATTCTAATTTTGTTTTGACGTCTCCTACAACAGGTTTACATGCATTAAAGGTCTAAAAACACTTTATTTTATCATAATACACATTGCACATCTCCACATTGTCGACGGATGAATCAGTCTCTCTAAATCCCTCCTTTCCGTGAGCTACGCTGCTCTGATTTGCCAGATGGCCCAGTGTGTTGTGATTGGTCTACAGTGTACAGCTCATTACCATAACTGAACTTCAGCTCCGGAGGCTTCCTAAAGCTCAGCGATTGTAAAGACAGTAACGATGACGATGATTTGACCGTATCAATCCGAGCGCGAGTCCGATGATGAAACATTGAAGAACTAGTTATTCAACCCGAACCTCCATCACAAGGACGACTCGAGCAGGACGTTTCTCAGTGATGCGCTGCTCATTCTGAGGTTCATTATGAGATGTTGCAGCTGTAATTCCTCACCATCAGCGTTAACAAGTGTGTGTCCATCAACAAACCCATGTGTGTGTTCCTGATTTACTGCAGCGCACATGCGGGAACTGTATCAATAACAGCGCATACGTTAGCCCAGCGCTAACGTGAATGACTGATGGAACAAAAGCAAATCTTGCTCCATCCTTTATCTTCACTCACAGTAGTAAGAACGACAGACGATCTGCATTAATACACACAGTTTTAGGTAATAGTGGCCACGGCTGATGAGCAGAAGTATTTCAGTAAGACAGTCATAACGTACGTACATAATATAAAACAGAAAACTACGTATTTTGAACGTCAATAATTATTCATACAGGTTGTGATTCTGAGGAGCTGGTCCACATAAACTGGTACTGACCCATCTTTAAGAGCAAGCGTTTGTGAATCTGAGATTTGAGTCGTCAGTAAAATGACGTTTGACGGCGGGTCAAGTTGTTCGCGGGCGGACGACGTACACACAGACGGGCATTATGCAAATGTCTCTTCTAGTGATGTAGAACCGTAACGCAGTGAGATTCGAGCTACAAACGACTCATATAGGCAGTTCAGTCGATTCTTTCTTTTGGGAGACAGTAGCTTTATTTATCGTGCACTTTCGACTTTACATTCACAAACAACGATATTACACACTGCATGAAAGGGAATATTTGAAAAAGCGTAATAGGGGCACTTTAGGCATTTGCATTTATCTATGTTTTGTTTTTTTTCCATATTATATTTGTATAATCATATACATACAGTATAAAAGTTGGTTTGAAATCAATATGATCAGAGTCTAGTATGCAAATTTGTATTTCATAAGGCAGTGCGAGCTGAGCCGCTATCAGATTTGAGAAGTTGATCAAGAAAATTGTGTCTTTTTAAGTGTAAGTACTCAGAAAGTTGTTGTTCACGGTGTATAAGGAGCAACTGATTATTTGTGATCTATTTCTCAGAACTGACTCAAATACAGTGTTCCACATGACGTTGATCTCTGTGGTCTTCTGCAGACGCTGAGAAGGTGTTATAGCCGAGTGAAGGAGCACGGCATTGGGAAGAGGAAGAGCAGTTACTCCATCGAGCAGCTGGAGAAGGTGTTCGGACAGGGCGGCTGGGATTCCCAAAGCTGTCAGCCTGTGCTGATCAACAGCAGCGGCCTCTACCAGGAGATGGAGTCAGACGGCAGCACTATGGAGGACTACTCTCAGGAAGACTGGTGCAATCAGGATCTTTCTGCTGCCTTCAATGAGGCAGACATAGAGACAGGTGAAAGCAATCCTCTTTGCAGTGTAAATAAGTTTAAACTCACAACTGTAATATCCTTTATAAAGGAAACCAGACAAGTCCAGTCCTACTTGAGTTATGCTCCTCAAGGAATTCAGATAATTCCAGATAATTTAATGACACACTTTACATACAGTATATACATGCATTACTGTTTAAAGTTTTGATATATTTTATATTTAATAATATATATATATATATATATTTAAAAAAAATACACTTAAAACTTTACAATAAGGTTCATTAGTTAACATGAACTGCGCTTCTACAACATTTATTAATCTTTGTTAATGTTAATGCAACATTTACTAACTTTATTAAAATATTTTTAATGACTAACGTTAACAACGATTAACAAATACAGTAACAAATGTATTTCTCGTGGTTAATACATTAACTAATGTTTAATAAATGAACCTTATTGTAAAGTTTCACCAAAATAATTAATATTTTTATTCAGTACACATTAAATTGATCAAAAGGGAATATTAAAGTAATACTTTCTAATTAATGCTATTCTTTTGAACTCTTTGTTAATCAAAGAATCCTAAAAAATGTATCATGGTTTGCACAAAAACACTGGTAATGAGAAATGTGTCTCGGCGCCAAATCAACATGATTTCTGAAGGATCGCGTGACTGAAGACTAGAGGAATGATGCTGAAAATTCAACTTTGCCATCTCAACAATAAATTACATTTAAAAAAAAAAAAAAAAAAAGTTATTTTAAATTTCAATAATATTTTACTAAAGTACTGTATTTTTGATCATATAAATGCATTACACGTCTTTCAAAAACCTTACCGACTCCAAATCAATAACAACATTTATTATCAATTTTACATATTTATTCATGTATGTATGTGTAAAATGAATGAACATATTTTAGACATTTTACATTTTGTAAATTCCACAGATTGGGCCTAGTTATCAACCACAATCTGTGAAAATCAGCACATTTAAAGGCACAATATGTAAGATTTTTGGATTAAAATATCAATGTTATATATTTTTTTGACTCCCAAATGTTTCCGAAAATGTTTAAATCGAGAGAAATAAGCAATTTTAACCAGGACACGGACTGGATCCGTGCGTCACCTATCAATGACATCACACCCGCGTTACCCTCGATTTCTGGTTTTATTTTGTAGAAACCATGGAAACACCAAAGACGCTTTAATATACACTCACCTTAAGGATTATTAGGAACACCATACTAATACTGTGTTTGACCCCCTTTCGCCTTCAGAACTGCCTTAATTCTACGTGGCATTGATTCAACAAGGTGCTGAAAGCATTCTTTAGAAATGTTGGCCCATATTGATAGGATAGCATCTTGCAGTTGATGGAGATTTGTGGGATGCACATCCAGGGCACGAAGCTCCCGTTCCACCACATCCCAAAGATGCTCTATTGGGTTGAGATCTGGTGACTGTGGGGGCCATTTTAGTACAGTGAACTCATTGTCATGTTCAAGAAACCAATTTGAAATGATTCGAGCTTTGTGACATGGTGCCTTATCCTGCTGGAAGTAGCCATCAGAGAATGGGTACATGGTGGTCATAAATGGATGGACATGGTCAGAAACAATGCCCAGGTAAGCCGTGGCATTTAAACGATGTCCAATTAGCACTAAGGGGCCTAAAGTGTGCCAAGAAAACATCCCCCACACCATTACACCACCACCACCAGCCTGCACAGTGGTAACAAGGCATGATGGATCCATGTTCTCATTCTGTTTACGCCAAATTCTGACTCTACCATCTGAATGTCTCAACAGAAATCGAGACTCATCAGACCAGGCAACATTTTTCCAGTCTTCAACTGTCCAATTTTGGTGAGCTCGTGCAAATTGTGATAAAACAGCACTGCGTTACACCACACACGAGCGGAAGAAGTGGAAGCGCTCGTCTGCGGTGAAGTCAAGGTGTCATCAAGCTACGCCTTTGTTTTGAATAAACAACCTCTAGCGGCGAAAATATTACATATTGTGCCTTTTAAGACCCAACTCAAAATCTGATGCCACACAAATGTAACTCTTATATCATATCTAATCTTGATTTTCACAGAGGAGAACCAGCTTCCAAAAACCAGAGTTCTTCAGATACGACTGGAGCCGTCTGAGCACACGCAGTAAGTTTGAACCAGTGTTCTATTATTATTCCCTATATGTTTGAACAGTCTGAGTATTTCTACTCAATTCCTCCTCTCCGTATGCTTTCTATAGACGTCAGGAAGTGATGCAGAATGTGATGCGCATCCTCGAATCAGTAGAGGTCAAATGGGAGCACTTCCAGACATGGACTGACTTCTCCCGCCTCCACCTGTCCAATAAGCTGGCCATCTTCGGAGTGGGCTACAACACGCGGTGGCGAGAGGAGATCCGCTACCACTACGCGGAGATCAGCTCGCAGGTCCCTCTGGGAAAACGACTACGGGAGTACTTCAACCCTGAGAAGGCCGAGGGCAGGGTCATCATGACCAAGGTGCAAAAGATGAACTGGAAAAATGTGTATTATAAATTCCTCGACATCACTATTAGCGAAGCTCGCTGTTTGGAGCTGCACATGGAGGTGGACTGGATCCCGATCGCACAGACGAGAGCGGCCGGGTGCAGCAACGGCTCACAGTACCTCCTGCCGGGGGGCATCCCGAAAACATACGGCCTGTACGCCATAGGCTACGAGGAGACCGGCGGGTCCGATTCGTCTAGCACAGAAGACAAGTCCTCATCCTCACAGGAAGAGGAGGAGACGGACCATTGCGAGAGCATAGAGAAGGACAAGAGGACGTCAGCCAAAGTCACTTACTGTTACCTCGGCATTGCAGAGGAGAGGACACTACAGCAATGTCTGTTCCAGCACTTTCAGACTTCAGGCAAACACTACGGCCGAGGGGAGCCTTCGGCCATAACCAGGTTCCTGCTGGACAACTGCACCGGTCAGGCCAGGGAGAGCGCCCTCTCTGGATCACACATCTACATTAAGTTTATCGAGGTGGAGCTGGACTTTCTCTCCGCCGGATCTTTAGTGGAATGTTTAGAGACTGCGATCGGCTATTTGTTAAAGTTCAACAAGAAGGATACGCTGTAGCGGTTACATTTGCCAATGAAGCTTTTTAAAGCCAGGAAATTGAAATATAAACTTGAACTCAAAGTATTTATGTGGTGTGTCAGGCACAGTCTGTTCCGAAAGGGGCGGGAGTCTCCTTTGCAGTTATTGTCTTTATCAGGGAGCGTGAACGGGAGCAAACTGCCTTTATTTAAATCTCTCGAGCGAGATCAAAATGCAGGAACTGTCCGAAAAATAGAACTCTTAATTAATCTAAGTATAAAGTCTATCTACATAGAAGTATAAATATATATATATATATATATATTTAAGAGTATATATTGATATTGTCAAGCATTCCAGCATTTTCAACTATAACATTCAAAGAATGTTTTTCATAAACCGTTTGTTTTTTTATTTGTGAGCTCACACGGTGTCTTTATGTATGATTGTTTCCAGGTCACAGTCTTGTTTACATGTTTGGAAGAACAAAAAATAAATTGATGAAATGAAGTGCTTTTTATTTATGCAAACATTTTAGAATAACACATTCATGTTTAATTTATCTTGAATTAGTTAGCCGATTTAGAGCACGTGAGACGTCTCTTTAGTGACCAGCAGGTGGCAGTAAAGGTCTGTGAGTGGCTGAAAGATGGCCATTAAATAAGTGTCCATTAATGTCACTCTGGAATAGTGAATTATGTATTAGTAGTGTATGTTAATGTACCTGTCAAACATTTGAAGTAAAGTGCATTTTGTCATTCTTTAAACATGCAATACTTTAGTTCAATTTGAGCCTGGTTCAGATGAGAAGACGCTGTAGTGTTTTATTGAACACAGAATGCACTTTCTCTTTGTAACACTGCTTGTGTAGTAAACCTCTTTTGTGGTGTTGCAAAGGTAGTTGGTCGAGCATGTGCTAAGAGAATCAATAATTCAAACGCAAAGTCTAATTTCCCTGCTTAGCCTGTCATATGAGATGAGTATCTCCCTCGGCCAGGAAAAAACACTTCCGATGGAGGTTGCTATACTTTATCCAACCCCAAACATTTACTATTTGCTTTACTGATTGAAAATATTGGATGATAACTAAAATATATCGATTTCACTTTTGTTCATAACCCCTTGATCTCACGGGTGTCTTGGTTTTTCCTTCGGGTCTTAAAAAAAAAAAAAAAAAAATTCATTATTTATCTTTTCAAGACAGTGAAATCGTTGATAGCAGTGAACAAATGTTGTAATGTTACATGTGTTCTTGAAAATATGAAGGTATAAAAGTCAAGCCGTACATGAGAAATATATCTATGAGAAAAATAGAACAAACCCGATTCCAGAAAAGTTGGGACACTGTACAAATTGTGAATAAAATCATAATGCAATGATGTGGAAGTTTCAAATTTCAATATTTTATTCAGAATACAACATAGATGACATATCAAATGTTTAAACTGAGAAAATTTATAATTTTAAGGGAAAAATAAGTTGATTTTAAATTTCATGGCATCAACGCATCTCAAAAGAGTTGGGACAAGGCCATGTTTCCCACTGTGTGGCATCCCCTCTTCTTTTTCTAACAGTCTGCAAACGTCTGGGGACTGAGGAGACAAGCTGCTCAAGTTTAGGAATAGGAATGTTGTCCCATTGTCTAATACAGGCTTCTAGTTGCTCAACTGTCTTAGGTCTTCTTTGTGGCATCTTCCTCTTTATGATGCGCCAAATGTTTTCTATGGGTGAAAGATCTGGACTGCAGGCTGGCCATTTCAGTCCCCGGATCCTTCTTCTACACAGCCATGATGTTGTAATTGATGCAGTATGTGGTCTGGCATTGTCATGTTGGAAAATGCAAGGTCTTCCCTGAAAGAGACGACGTCTGGATGGGAGCAGATGTTGTTCTAGAACCTGGATATCCCTTTCAGCATTGATGGTGCCTTTCCAGATGTGTAAGCTGCCCATGCCACACGCACTCATGAACCCCATCCCATCAGAGATGCAGGCTTCTGAACTGAGCGCTGAGAACAACTTGGGTTGTCCTTGTGCTCTTTAGTCCGGATGACATGCCGTCATCAACTTCAAATTTTGACCACAGAACAGTTTTCCACTTTGCCACAGTCCATTTTAAATGAGCCTTGGCCCAGAGAAAACGCCTGCGCTTCTGGATCATGTTTAGATATGGCTTCTTTTTGACCGATAGAGTTTTTAGCCGGCAACGGCGAATGGCACGGTGGATTGTGTTCCCGACAATGTTTTCTGGAAGTATTCCTGAGCCCATGTTGTGATGTCCATTACAGTAGCATTCCTGTATGTGATGCAGTGCCGTCTAAGGGCCGGAGATCACGGGCATCCAGTATGGTTTTCCGGCCTTGACCCTTACGCACAGAGATTGTTCCAGATTCTCTGAATCTTTGGATGATATTATGCACTGTAGATGATGATAACTTCAAACTCTTTGCAGTGTTTCTCTGAGAAACTCCTTTCTGATATTGCTCCAGTATTTTTGGCCGCAGCATTGGGGGAATTGGTGATCCTCTGCCCATCTTGACTTCTGAGAGACACTGCCACTCTGAGAGGCTCTTTTTATACCCAATCATGTTGTCAATTGACCTAATAAGTTGCAGATTGGTCCTCCAGCTGTTCCTTATATGTACATTTAACTTTTCCGGCCTCTTATTGCTGCCTGTCCCAACTCTTTTGGAATGTGTAGCTCTCATGAAATCCAAAATGAGCCAATATTTGGCATGACATTTCAAAATGTCTCACTTTCAACATTTGATATGTTATCTATATTCTATTGGGAATAAAATATAAGTTTATGAGATTTGTAAATTATTGCATTCCTTTTTTATTCACGATTTGTACCGTGTCCCAACTTTTTTGGAATCGGGTTTGTATGTATATGTATATGTGTGTATATATATATATATATATATATATATATATATATATATATATATACACATACACACGTGTGTGTGTGTGTGTGTGTGTGTGTATGTGAGAGAGATACACATTTACAGTATATACATAGTACATATATATACTGTATGATGTAAATATATGTTGCATATAATTTTTTTTAATTGTAATATGTTTTATATATATATATATATAACATTTTTCACGTGTTTAGAGAGATACAGTATACGATGATGTAAATATCATGTTGTATATCTTTTTCTTAATTGTTCTATATGTGCATGTGTGTGCGTGTGTGTGTGTGTGTGTGTGTGTGTGTGTGTGTGTGTGTGTGTGTGTGTGTGTGTAAAGATCATTTAATCACATATAATCATTTTTAATAATTGTGCAACAGTTTCTGATTTAAATCTTTATACGTTTTTTTTAAGGATGTTCTCTATTATATTATATTATAGAATAATAATAAAAATAATAATAATTCAAAAACAAATGTAAATAAATAAGTCACTATACAAATGATGGCTTCCCCAACTGTGTTATTTCATGCTTATCTGCTGCTGATGTGTGGTCATAAATGATGATGGACCTCGATTACGGCGCAGCAGTGTTGACGTCATGATCTGTTCTGTTTGCTCATCTGGGAGCTGTGAGATGATTGTGGCTCTGAGTGTGTTCTCTTGTGTATCTGTGTGGCTAACAGCTCTGACCTTTGATCTGACGTTGCTTTAACAGCTCTGAATTGGTCAGTTTTGCCTTGGGAATGGCCACTAGGACATGTTTTTGATGTGTTGTGTAACTTGTGTGTGCATCTTTTTTTTATTTATTTTTTTTATAGCCGTTTATAGAGTAAAAATGACTCTCTGTGTCAGGGTGTGTTGTGTTGTAGTTTAAGCATCTGTTTATTCTATCTCATACACCCCAGCCCACCCTGTTCTCTGGACGCAGTTTGCCTGAGGTGCTCGAGTGCATTTAAGATATTAACTTTGACTGCAAAACCACATGATCGTGTCCGAGTGGCCCAGGGTGTAATCACAGAACGGAGCTCATCTGCCCCTAATAATCCAGCAGTCCGACCGCATCCACCTCAGCCCTGTTTCCATGGCAACATGCCGTCCTAAAGAAACAGGAGTGAGGAGGTATTCACCTCCGAGGGCCGAGGCCGCTGTACCGCCGTGACAAGCCCCACTTCCTGTCCTGTTGCATTATCATTTCCAGAGATTCACAGGAGCTGCACAACATTAGAGCCGCTGTCCCGTCTTACTGAACAACACTAGAGCCGCCCGGCCGTGTCTTTACTGGCCTTCAGTCTCTGAAGAGTCAAATGAAAGGAAAGTCAGTCTGGGAAACTGATACGGTCCGTGTGGCATGAACTGTGACTGCAGTCATTTATTAACCATAAGTATGTGCACAATTTACTGATCCGTGAAACATTATATAATGTTTTGATAATGACTTTAAAAACATAATAAACATAATCATAAATTAAATGGTTATCTGTCAAAATATCTATTCGTCTGTCTGTCTGTCCATCCATCCATCTTCTATCTATCTATCTATCTATCTATCTATCTATCTATCTATCTATCTATCTATCTATCTATCTATATCTATCTATCTATCTATCTATCTAATCTATCTATCTATCTTCTCTATCTATCTATCTATCTATCTATCTATCTATCTATCTATCTATCTATCTATCTATCTATCTATCTATCTATCTATTCTATCCATTTTCCATCTATCTATCTATCTATCTATTTTCTATCCGTC
>CM031952.1:12378580-12526080 GCA_018749465.1 Paracanthobrama guichenoti | reverse complement strand
TTCTATCTATCTATCTATCTATCTATCTATCTATCTATCTATCTATCTATCTATCTATCTATCTATCTATCTATCTATCTATCTATCTATACATATCTCCTGTCTATCTATCTATCTATCTATCTATCTATCTATACATCTCCTGTCTATCTATCTATCTATCCAACTATCCATCCATCCATCCAAATTCTATCTATCTATCTATCTATCTATCTATCTATCTATCTATCTATCTATCTATCTATCTATCTATCTATCTATCTATCTCCTGTCTATCTATCTATCTATCTATCTATCTATCTATCTATCTATCTATACATCTCCTGTCTATCTATCTATCTATCTATATCTATCTATCTATCTATCTATCTATCTATCTATCTATCTATCTATCTATCTATCTATCTATCTATCTATCTATCTATCCAACCGTCCATCCATCAAGATTTAATAATAATCATAGTGGGATCGTCAATATTTCATGCTGTTTTATGCAGAGTTCACCTGTACCCGAAGTGATGACGTGTCAGTGCACGCAGGAAGGGGGGGCGGTCCGCGCGAGTGCAGGTGCATCATCTGAACCACCGCTAGTGTTCGCCGCTCTCCAGTGTCTGAGAGCGGAAACTCCCGCGCTGCCTGAGAGAATTTACTGGGATACTCGCCGCGAAACAAACGGACACTTGTTCAGTCTCGCGCCACTGAATCCCGAGGAGTCCAAGATGATAGGAAATAGGTCTTCCCATCGCTGGTTTTGAGGAGAACACACAGCTTTAGGACACTTGAAAGAGCCTCGGTGGTGCTTTGATTAGTTTTGTAGATAACTGTTATCCACCCCGCGCGCGCGGTTGACACGGACGATCGCACGCAGAGCGCACACTCCTTCACATGCGGAGCCATGGAGACGAAGCTTCACACCTGCCTGTCACTATTCTCATTTCTGTGCTGTATTTCAGGTGAGCTGCTTCTAAACCACTACATGCACTGTTTCTCTCTGCGTTGCTTATGTAAATACTTCACGTTTTCACAGTTCGGTTTCATTTCGGCTGTTCCAAAGTCCAAAGATTAAAAACAAAAGGAGTCAGCTGTACAGTATGACTAATATATAGGCTACTGTACATATTTAAATTGTTATATATATATTTAAATTACCGTATAATAGCCGATTTCTTGCTTATGTTGGCTGTTTTCAGTCAAAATGTAAAACTACAAGCCATAGAGTCGGTTTCGCAAGTTATTAAAGGCACCTGCTAGTTTAACTACATATTAAAACTATGTTTATATATATTATATTTTATTTATAATTACATGTGTGTGTTTTTTGTAACATTCATATAACATGTAATTAACATAGGCCTGATTATTTTACATTTTCTAATTGTTTTACTTATTTTGCTTAGTCTTTTTTTCCTCCCACTTATGACCTAAATGAACGTAACCCATAATATTACTACCTGGTGTCCCGCATTAGTGAAGGTAAACCCTTGAGTCACATGCCCTTTTAATACACTGTTATCTAAACATTTCCATGAGTAGACTGGGTGTGGTCATCTGCTCACAGAGTCATTTGACAAGCTGCTTTTCTGGGCAATAATGTCATTTTCCTTGAATTATTCCATGTGTGAAGTTCAAACAATTGATATTGTTTGGATCTGAGTGCCGCAGTAATACTGTAGCTGTTGTAAGTAACAGGATCTGACTTATGGGAGTATTGAGATTACTAATCATTGTTTTCTCATGGAAACATGCACAGAGCGACACATTTTGCAGGTGCGTCCTCTTTGCAGCGCCTTGCAAGTGTGAAATGAGATCGGGTACAGAAAATGGACATGATCAGTGTTGACGGAGGCAAGGCGAGTGAGAAATAGTGAAATGACTTGAAATCTGGAGATGCAGGACGTTTTTAGTGCAAACCAAGGATTTACTAATCCCGCCGGAATGAAATGGCGCAGAAAAATTCCATCGCAGGTTTCTGTGTTAAGCCCAGGTGGCAGGGATAAAATTAGTTCAGAAGAACATCATAAGTTACTGTAATCCTGCATTGCTTTGGAGTCAAAGCTTAGCTTTTGGTGAAAGCCCTTGTTGGCCTTTTGGCGACACTGCTCTAAGAGCAAAGTAATTTCAGGGGTAATTCAAAGGTTTACTAGTTTGTCTTGTATTTATATTTAGATTTATAAGAACAAAACAACAACTCAAACAGATAAAACTGCTCTTCTAGAATCCAACTGAAAACTTCATGTTGATTTAAAGTGTCCCAATATGTATTTAAAGGCACAATATGTACGATTTTGGGACCCAAAAACCACTAGAACGATGTTATATATTTTGTTGAACTTGTACTTACATGATCCCAAATGTTTCCAAGAATGCTTAAATCCAGAGAAATAAGCAGGACACGGACTGTGCCCGCGTTACCCTCAATTTTTTATTTTGTAGAAACCATGGATACACCAAAGATGCTTTAATATATTGTGTGTTTGGTCACATTTTATATTACGTGGCCTTAAGTACTATGTACTTACATCAAAAGGTAGTTATTGCGTTCATATTGTATTGCAAAACACTTTTGCTGCTATTGAGGTGGGATACGAGTAAAGTTATGGACAGGTGTGGTGGTGTGGGTAAGTTTAAGGGTAAAGTTAGGGACAGGTGTGGGTAAGTTTAAGGGTAAAGTTAGGGACAGGTGTGGTGGTGTGGGTAAGTTTAAGGGTAAAGTTAGGGACAGGTGTGGTGGTGTGGGTAAGTTTAAGGGTAAAGTTAGGGACAGGTGTGGGTAAGTTTAAGGGTAAAGTTAAGGACAGGTGTGGTGGTGTGGGTAAGTTTAAGGGTAAAAGTTAGTGACAGGTGTGGTGGTGTGGTAAGTTTAAGGGTAAAGTTAGGGACAGGTGTGGTGGTGTGGGTAAGTTTAAGGGTAAGTTAGGGACAGGTGTGGTGGTGTGGGTAAGTTTAAGGGTAAAGTTAGGGACAGGTGTGGGTAAGTTTAAGGGTAAAGTTAAGGACAGGTGTGGTGGTGTGGGTAAGTTTAAGGGTAAAGTTAGTGACAGGTGTGGTGGTGTGGGTAAGTTTAAGGGTAAAGTTAGGGACAGGTGTGGTGGTGTGGGTAAGTTTAAGGGTAAAGTTAGGGACAGGTGTGGTGGTGTGGTTAAGTTTAAGGGTAAAGTTAGGGACAGGTGTGTTGGTGTGAGTAAGTTTAAGGGCAAAGTTAGGGACAGGTGTGGTGGTATGAGTAAGTTTAAGGGTAAAGTTAGGGACAGGTATGGGTAAGTTTAAGGGTAAAGTTAGGGACAGCTGTGGTGGTGTGGGTAAGTTTAAGGGTAAAGTTAGGGACAGGTGTGGGTAAGTTTAAGGGTAAAGTTAGGGACAGGTGTGGTGGTGTGGGTAAGTTTAAGGGTGAAGTTAGGGACAGATGTGGTGGTGTGAGTAAGTTTAAGGGCAAAGTTAGGGAGAGGTGTGGTGGTATGAGTAAGTTTAAGGGTAAAGTTAGGGACAGGTGTGGTGGTGTGGGTAAGTTTAAGGGTAAAGTTAGGGACAGATGTGGGTAAGTTTAAGGGTAAAGTTATGGACAGGTGTGGTGGTATGAGTAAGTTTAAGGGTAAAGTTAGGGACAGATGTGGGTAAGTTTAAGGGTAAAGTTAGGGACAGGTGTGGTGGTGTGGGTAAGTTTAAGGGTAAAGTTATGGACAGGTGTGGTGGTATTAGTAAGTTTAAGGGTAAAGTTAGGGACAGATGTGGGTAAGTTTAAGGGTAAAGTTAGGGACAGGTGTGGTGGTGTGGGTAAGTTTAAGGGTAAAGTTAGGGACAGGTGTGGTGGTGTGGGTAAGTTTAAGGGTAAAGTTAGGGACAGGTGTGGGTAAGTTTAAGGGTAAAGTTAGGGATAGGTGTGGTGGTATGAGTAAGTTTAAGAGTAAAGTTAGGGACAGGTGTGGTGGTGTGGGTAAGTTTAAGGGTAAAGTTAGGGACAGGTGTGGGTAAGTTTAAGGGTAAAGTTAGGGACAGGTGTGGTGGTGTGGGTAAGTTTAAGGGTAAAGTTAGGGACAGGTGTGCTGGTGTGGGTAAGTTTAAGGGTAAAGTTAGGGACAGGTGTGGTGGTGTGGGTAAGTTTAAGGGTAAAGTTAGGGACAGGTGTGGTGGTGTGGGTAAGTTTAAGGATAAAGTTAGGGACAGGTGTGGTGGTGTGAGTAAGTTTAAGGGTAAAGTTAGGGACAGGTGTGGTGGTGTGGGTAAGTTTAAGGGTAAAGTTAGGGACTGGTGTGGGTAAGTTTAAGGGTAAAGTTAGGGACAGGTGTGGTGATGTGGGTAAGTTTAAGGGTAAAGTTAGGGACAGGTGTGGTGGTGTGGGTAAGTTTAAGGGTAAAGTTAGGGACAGGTGTGGTGGTGTGGGTAAGTTTAAGGGCAAAGTTAGGACAGGTGTGGTGGTATGAGTAGTTTAAGGGCAAAGTTAGGGACAGGTGTGGTGATGTGGGTAAGTTTAAGGGTAAAGTTAGGGACAGGTGTGGTGGTATGAGTAAGTTTACGGGTAAAGTTAGGGACAGGTGTGCTGGTGTGGGTCAGTTTAAGGGTAAAGTTAGGGACAGGTGTGGTGATGTGGGTCAGTTTAAGGGTAAAGTTAGGGACAGGTGTGGTGATGTGGGTAAGTTTAAGGGTAAAGTTATGGACAGGTGTGGTGGTGTGGGTAAGTTTAAGGGTAAAGTTATGGACAGGTGTGGTGGTGTGTGTAAGTTTAAGGGTAAAGTTATGGACAGGTGTGGTGGTGTGGGTAAGTTTAAGGGTAAAGTTAAGGACAGGTGTGGTGATATGGGTAAGTTTAAGAGTAGGGTTAGGGGTAAGGGAAGTGTCAACAGTGTAATTACAAATGTAAGTACAGAAATTAATTACAGATGTACATGCAGGTATTTTAAAAATGTAAGTACAATGTAAAAATGTGGGACCATTTGTTTTATTAGACACTGTTTGGATCACTGATGGACAGAAACTAATGATTGTTCTCCAGCTCATCACAGTTAGTCTTATTGTTTAAATCTGGTGTTCTTGATTTCCCGCGAGTACCATGTTTTACAGCAGTTCACTGCAGTGTGAACAAGTGAGTAGCATTATAACATCACTTTAACACACTCAGATGTGTGTAATATGATAAAACAGCGCTGCGTTACTACACACACACACACACACACACACACACGAGTGGAAGAAGCAGGAAAACAGTCCATGTCCTGTTAAAATTGCTGATTTCCCTGGATTAAAACATTCTTGGAAACATTTCGGATAATGTGTACATGTAATTTTTTTTTCTACAAATGCCATTTGGTTTGATATTTTATTTTTAAGTGTGACTTTAGTGTCCAAACACTTTTGGTGGTCATTTCAGTTAGAATTTCATTTTTCATTTCATTTTTGGTTAGGGTTTGAGATGTGGGTTATGTCGTGTATCAGGATGTCCCATATACGGAAGCGAGAGGAGTCCCTCTCTCAGTGCTGTGTCCCCAGAGGAACGTGCTCAGTGCGGTCTGGGGTCATGAGAAAACTAGTGGGCGACATTCCCAACTCTCTTCTTGGCCTATTGACATTCTTGGAAATGCACTCACACACATGCGTAATGGCATCATAATCCATTTTTAAAAAGACATGCCATATCCTATTGGAGAGGTTTTTAAATCAAATCACTTTACAGTGTTGATGTTGTAGAACAGTTGCACTTATTTTTAGTAATTGCACCCACATACCACCAATTGTCCTTTGACATGCCATTGTGTCATTGTAGACAAATTTTCCAAGCATGATAAAGAAAGAATAAACATACCACTATAATGTTTATTAATCCAGTTTAGTATGTTTAGTATAGAACCATTGGCCTAATTCATTTTCAAGAAAAAAATATATATACAGTGGCAAGAAAAAGTATGTGAACCCCTTGCAGAATCTGTGAATAAAAATAAGAGGGATCATACAAAATACATGATATGTTTTATTTAGTCCTGTCCTGAATAAGATATTTTACATAAAATATGTTTACATATACTCCACAAGATAAAACAATTGCTGAATTTATAAAAATGACCCGTTCAAAAGTTTATACCTTTGATTCTTAATACTGTGTCGTTCCCTGATGATCCACGGCTGTGTGTGTGTGTGTGATGGTTGTTCTTGAGTCTCTTGTTTGTCCTGAGCAGTTAAACTGACCAACGTTCTTCAGAAAAATCCTCCAGGTCCTGAAAGCATCTTCTGCATATTTGAGCCCTTTCCAGCAGTGACTGTGTGATTCTGAGATCTGAGGACGTGTGTTTGTGTGTGTGTGTGTTTGTGTGTGTGTGTGCAGTGACTTTGTGATTCTGAGATCTGAGGACTATGTATATGTGTGTGTGTGTGTGTGTGTGTGTGTGTGTGTGTGTTTGTGTTTGTGATTGTGATTGTGTGTGTGTGTGTGTGTGCAGTGACTGTGTGATTCTGAGATCTGAGGACGTGTGTTTGTGTGTGTGTTTGTGTGTGTGTGTGTGTGTGTGTGCAGTGACTGTGTGATTCTGAGATCTGAGGACGTGTGTGTTTGTGTGTGTGTGTTGTGTGTGTGTGTGTGTGTGTGTGTGTGTGCAGTGACTGTGTGATTCTGAGATCTGAGGACGTGTGTGTGCGCGCGTGCGTGTGTGTGTGTGTGTGTGTGTGTGTGCAGTAACTGTGTGATTCTGAGATCTGAGGACTTGTGTGTGTGTGTGTGTGTGTGTGTGATTCTGAGATCTGAGGACGTTTGTGTGTGTGTGTGTGTGTGCAGTGACTGTGATTCTGAGGACTGTGATTCTGAGGACTGTGTGTGTGTGTGTCGTGTGTGCGCATGCAGTGCGTGTGCGCGTGTGTGTGCGTGTGTGTGTGTGTGCAGTGACTGTGAGATCTGAGGATGTGTGTTTGTGTGTGTGTTTGTGTGTGTGTGTGTGTGTGTGTGCAGTGACTGTGTGATTCTGAGATCTGAGGACTATGTATATGTGTGTGTGTGTGTGTGTGTGTGTGTGTGTGTGTGTGTTTTTGTGTGTGTGTGTGTGTGTGTGTGTGTGTGTGTGTGTGTGTGTGTGTGTGTGTGTGTGTGTGTGTGTGTGTGTGTGTGTGTGTGTGTGTGATTCTGAGATCTGAGGACGATTGAGGGACTCAAACACAACTATTAAAGAAGGTTCACGCATTCACTGATGCTCCGGAAGGAAACACGACCCATTAAGAGCCGGGGGTGAACACTTTTGCATTTGAAGATGAAGGTAAATTGCACTTAATTTGTCTTCAGGGAAACATGTAAGTATCTTCTATTGCTTCTGAAGGGCAGGACTCAATAAGAAATAAATATATATTTAAACAAAATAAGAAAAAAATGGACATCTTCATCCAGTTCAATAGTTTTCAATTGTCCTCAGTTTGAAAAGATGGATCTCAGACTCATACAGTCACTGCTGGAAAGGGTTTAAATATGCAAAAAAGTTGAAGAATTTGCAGGACCTAGAGGATTTTTCTGAAGAACGTTGGTCAGTTTTAACCACACACACACACACACACACACACACACACACACACAGCCGTGGATCATCAGGGAACCACACACACACACACTCAGCCGTGGATCATCCAGGGAACGACACACATGATTAAGAATCAATGGTTCATAAACTATTTACTACAGGGTCATATATATATATATATATATATATATATATATATATATATATATATATAGTCCACAAGACTATAATATATATATATATATGTAAACATCATCGGGCAGTACTAAATAAAAATAACATGCATTTTATATGATCCCTCTTATTTTGATAAAATTATTCACAGATTCTGCAAGGGGTTCACAAACTTTTTCTTGCCACTGTATGCATTCAGTATATTTGAGTGAATTAATTATTATTATTATTTTTTAATTAAATTGGATAAGATCATGATATATATTCCTAATGCAGCTCAGAACACCGGTGTGTGTCCGTCCATTTATCATTCGATTTAACTTGATGTGGTGTTGTGGCAGGCTGTCGTGTCGATGTGTCAGTTTAGTCTGTATTGAACTCATGCAGGGTGACGGTGTGTTGATGCTTTTACTCTGCTCTCTGTCTGGAACAGGAGTCTGTGTGACTAGAGACACTGAGGTCAGACGCGGAGACTTCTTCCTGTCAGCTGTCAAACTCATAATAATATCTCGGTGAGAGAAACAAAGGGGCAAAGTTTCAGAGCCAACACAACCTACAGTCCATTTTAACCACGCCATGCATATTTAAATGAAGGCAAATTGCAATTTTTTTGGGTATCGTTGCACCATTTCCTAATTTGCATAATTCCTTTAGAGAACGCTGAAACAACGAAGACGTGCAAAAGAATGTCAGCAGTTCAATTCATTCTTAGTGAATTTCCATTGTGTCTCGTGAAGAAGACTTGCATATCGTTATATGAAACCCATTCATTTAAAATCATATTCATATTGGATGTTGCATTTCTATTACCTTCACAGTACCGATTCTATGCAATTTAGCATCTTCACCCTTGCCTTTGAAATTAAGATTTTTTTTGATAACTTGGCATCAAAACTATTGACATGAAACTAAATGAATCCTGGAAATCCAGTGAATGCAACTCAGGCAAAGAGTAATCTTAGTGAGCTAGCTGAGCTTAGAGAAAGTGACAGAGTAATTACCACTGCTGAAATCCAGTGTAATCTCATATGGCTGGTCAGGAATCATCCAGTCCTGAAATGCAGTGACAGCAACTTACTGTCTGCCAGATTGCTCCATTGTACCTGTCCTGGATTTCTCTGTTTGCACTGTCAGAAATGTTTTAACTTTAAACACTGACCTCATATGGTAGCATCTAGATTCTTATTCTAGTGAAAAATATTATTTATACTGATTTATCATACAATCGAATATCTATAGGATACACAGTCATTTGTTATTGTTATTTTGTGAATTTTTCTTTTGGCTACAATAGCAGAATCCTTGTGCCAAACCCTACTGTACTGCTTACTAAGGCAGCATCCTAACCGTTATAGAACCTCAAATAACCCTAATGCCCCCTAATCAATTTTAATTTACTTTAATTAGGCAGAAAAAGTCACACAGTCTGTGACAGGCAGATCGTTAACAAGGCCCATGCATGTGATAGTTATGTCGGGAAGGAAATCTGGACATTCACCTATCATCCGTCAACCTCAACCTTTACATGTAAAAACATTAGTAGCCTAATGTTAGCCACATTACATAGCCGCTTGTTCTAACGTTAACTTTAAAGGCACAATATGTAATTTTCACCGAGCCTGGCTCCTCCCCTAACACTATCATAACTGTTGATGATGCACTGGAGCCACCGAGCCTGGCTCCTCCCCCAACACTATCATAACTGTTGATGACGCACTGGAGCCACTATGCATATGTGCCTTCCCCCAACACTATCATAACTGTTGATGACACACTGGAGCCACCGAGCCTGGCTCCTCCCCCAACACTATCATAACTGTTGATGACGCACTGGAGCCACTGTGCATATGGGCCCTCCCCCAACACTATCATAACTGTTGATGATGCACTGGAGCCACCGAGCCTGGCTCCTCCCCCAACACTATCATAACTGTTGATGACGCACTGGAGCCACCGAGCCTGGCTCCTCCCCAACACTATCATAACTGTTGATGACGCACTGGAGCCACCGAGCCTGGCTCCTCCCCCAACACTATCATAACTGTTGATGACGCACTGGAACCACAGAGCCTGGCTCCTCCCCCAACACTATCATAACTGTTGATGACGCACTGGAACCACCGAGCCTGGCTCCTCCCCCAACACTATCATAACTGTTGATGACGCACTGGAGCCACCGAGCCTGGCCCCTCCCCAACACTATCATAACTGTTGATGACGCACTGGAGCCACCGAGCCTGGCCCTCCCCCCAACACTATCATAACTGTTGATGACGCACTGGAGCCACCGAGCCTGGCTCCTCCCCAACACTATCATAACTGTTGATGACGCACTGGAGCCACCGAGCCTGGCTCCTCCCCAACACTATCATAACTGTTGATGACGCACTGGAGCCACCGAGCCTGGCTCCTCCCCCAACACTATCATAACTGTTGATGACGCACTGGAGCCACCGAGCCTGGCTCCTCCCCCAACACTATCATAACTGTTGATGACGCACTGGAGCCACCGAGCCTGGCTCCTCCCCCAACACTATCATAACTGTTGATGACGCACTGGAGCCACCGAGCC
Organism: Paracanthobrama guichenoti; assembly: GCA_018749465.1. NCBI lineage: Eukaryota > Metazoa > Chordata > Actinopteri > Cypriniformes > Gobionidae > Paracanthobrama > Paracanthobrama guichenoti. Next base: position 12,515,850 of record CM031952.1, on the reverse strand, counting down.
TGGCTCCTCCCCCAACACTATCATAACTGTTGATGACGCACTGGAGCCACCGAGCCTGGCTCCTCCCCCAACACTATCATAACTGTTGATGACGCACTGGAGCCACCGAGCCTGGCTCCTCCCCCAACACTATCATAACTGTTGATGACGCACTGGAGCCACCGAGCCTGGCTCCTCCTCCAACACTATCATACCTAGAGCATATTTGCATCAGTTCGCCTGCTCGATTGTGAGTTACTGTCAGTAGTGCTGTTAGTTACTACAGCTTACAATTTACAAAACAGCTTACAAAACAAAAACGATGATATCAAGAGGTGGATTAATTTTGTGAACAGCTGCCTTGATGGAGCTGAGGATCACCACCAACACTTGCCTCTGCAGTGACTTTACACCGTATAGTTTTACAAACTTTCATCAGAGACAACTGGGATTCACTGACAATCTGCTGCAGAATGGGGCCAAATTGACTATCTCTCGCCCCGGCCTTCATCCTCCCGTCCCGCCGACATCTGGTGCCGTCGGGAGCAGTACGTGAGTGTTGTCTACTCTTGTGTGCTTACGGCAGCCTTCCCACGAGTGGGCGTGGTTTCGGTGTTTACAGAGACTTTAACGCTACTGTAATATGAAGCAGAATGCGGCTAAAAGCCGTTGGAGCGATTGTTAATGAGAGATGAGTGTGACACACGTCTCAAAAGCAATTTTAATTAAAATTGCTTATTTCTCAGTTTTTAAACATTCTTGGAAACATTTGGAATAATGTAAGTCAACAAATAACATTGTTTTAGTGGTTTTGGATATTTGAATCCAAAAAACGTACATATTGTGCCTTAAACCTAGCCAGATGTGTTGCGCTGTATTATTAGGCTCATATCCAAGTGTTCGTGCAGAGTGTGGAAGCTAATTTACTAATTTTACTGCATGTTTAATACTTGCTGAAACATTTTTCTTCCTGCTGTTTTCTTCCCAACACATTCATAATCATTACTTTTGCCGGTGCGCTGTGTCGAGCTTTATTTAAGCTTGAGCATTTCATTTATATTTTAAAGGCTCGTTATTATGGTTTAGTATTTTTCTGTAATTTAAAACAATGTTAGAACAATATACATATTCTTTCTCAGCCATGAAACTCAAACCATTTTAACTCAAAGCAACTTTGTTTATATAGCACTTTTTACAATACAGATTGTTTCAAAGCAGCTTTACAGTGATGACAGGAAAATAATGCAACAAAATATGTTTAGGCTGTACAACCGCTCTGGAGAAAACAGTGATGTCATCGAGCTCAGTTCAATTCTCATGCAATGGTGTCAATGCAGGCAGATCTGTAATATAGTTGAATATTTAGTGTCCCCAACTGAGCAAGCCAAAAACCAAAGGCGACAGAAGCAACGATGGCAAGGAACCAAAACTCCATCAGGTGACAGGATGGAGAAAAACCTTGGGAGAAACCAGGCTCAGTCAGGGTGCCAGTTCTCCTCTGGCTAACGAACAAACAGTGTATGATTCTGGCAACATTACAGGTCAGAAGTCAGATTAGATCGGAACATTTAGAATATTTGTCCAATTCCATCTGGTTGAATATCGGAGTCATCACACTGGGGACGGGATTGTTGAGGATCAGTGCCACTGGGTGTCGTGTCGATGAGGCCTTCACGGGGCAGAGTCTAGTTGACACAATCTCTGCTGACACTTCAGGGATGCGTTGGTCATGTCTAGGCACAGGTCCGCCATCTGATCTGGATACGGCCCGGATCCGGCTGACAACAGTAAACCTCGGGATAAACAGAGAGACTCACATTAGCGTAGATGCCATTCTTCTTATGATGTAACGAGTACATCAGGTGTTATGGGAAGTGTTCCCAATTCCGGCTGACCTAGTTAATGCAGCCTAACAATAATTTAACTGATTTGAATAATAGAAATTGATAATGTTCTATGTGTATGCCATAGTAAAGAGATTTTAGTTTTAGTTTTTAGTCTAGATTTAAACTGACAGAGTGTGTCTGCTTCCCGAACAATGCTAGGAAGACTGTTCCAGAGTTTAGGTGCTAAATAGGAAAAGGATCGACCACCTGCAGTTGATTTTGATATTCTAGGGATTATCAACTGGCCAGAGTTCTGAGACCGCAATAGACGTGATGGAGTATAATGCATTAAGAGCTCACTCAAGTACTGGGAAGCTAAACCATTTAGTGCTTTGTAAGGAATAAGCAAGATGTTTAATAGGGAGCCAGTGCAGTGTTGACAGAGCCGGGCTAATATGGTCATAATTCCTGGTTCTACTAAGAACTCTAGAGCGTTTTGGACCAACTGGAGTTTGTTTATTAAGCGTGTAGGGCAACCACCCAGTAGAGCATTACAATAATCTAGCCTTGAGGTCATGAACTGTTCAGCATTATGCATTGAGAGCATATGTCATAATTTAGATATATTTTTACAATGGAAGAATGCGGTTATACAGTTTTACTTAAGCGACTAGTAGTCATTCATTTAAGTCATTAGTTCATTAGGTTAACTATAGTCACACCTAAACATCTTTAGTTGCAGGCAGCCCTAGAGACTGCAGATTGAATGATCAAATGATTTCAAAAGAGTTTGCTATATTAACATTTTGGTATTACATATATATTAATATAAGTATTACACTGTTATAGAAAAATAAAAAGAATGTTAGAAAAGAACAAATGCTTGCATAATGTCCATTACTTTGTTTTAGGAATAACTCTGTAATTTGACTAGACTAATCAAGAAAAAGCACATTAGCTTCAGTCACTGATTAAGGCCGGCGACACACTGGCTGCGTGGTGTGAGCGTGGCGTTTCTGTTGCGTGTCAGCTGCGTCACGGTTTCTATGTCTTTGCACACCAGAAACGTGTCTGACGCGGTGCTGCTGCTGCTAGGTGACATACAGGGAAGGCCTATACTTCATGTTAAACATAAATATACACTCACCTAAAGGATTATTAGAAACACCTGTTCAATTTCTCATTAATGCAATTATCTAATCAACCAATCACATGGCAGTTGCTTCAATGCATTTAGGGGTGAGGTCCTGGTCAAGACAATCTCCTGAACTCCAAACTGATTGTCAGAATGGGAAAGAAAGGTGATTTAAGCAATTTTGAGCGTGGCATGGTTGTTGGTGCCAGACGGGCCGGTCTGAGTATTTCACAATCTGCTCAGTTACTGGGATTTTCACACACAACCATTTCTAGGGTTTACAAAGAATGGTGTGAAAAGGGAAAAACATCCAGTATGCGGCAGTCCTGTGGGCAAAAATGTCTTGTTGATGCTAGAGGTCAGAGAAGAATGGGCCGACTGATTCAAGCTGATAGAAGAGCAACTTTGACTGAAATAACCATTCGTTACAACCGAGGTATGCAGCAAAGCATTTGTGAAGCCACAACACGCACAACCTTGAGGCGGATGGGCTACAACAGCAGAATACCCCAACGGGTACCACTCATCTCCACTACAAATAGGAAAAAGAGGTTACAATTTGCACGAGCTCACCAAAATTGGACGGTTGAAGACTGGAAAAATGTTGCCTGGTCTGATGAGTCTCGATTTCTGTTGAGACATTCAGATGGTAGAGTCAGAATTTGCCATAAACAGAATGAGAACATGGATCCATCATGCCTTGTTACCACTGTGCAGGCTGGTGGTGATGGTGTAATGGTGTGGGGATGTTTTCTTGGCACACTTTAGGCCCCTTAGTGCCAATTGGGCATCGGTTTAAATGCCACGGCCTACCTGAGCATTGTTTCTGACCATGTCCATCCCTTTATGACCACCATTCTCTGATGGCTACTTCCAGCAGGATAATGCACCATGTCACAAAGCTCGAATCATTTCAAATTGGTTTCTTGAACATGACAATGAGTTCACTGTACTAAAATGGCCCCCACAGTCACCAGATCTCAACCCAATAGAGCATCTTTGGGATGTGGTGGAACAGGAGCTTCGTGCCCTGGATGTGCATCCCACAAATCTCCATCAACTGCAATATGCTATCCTATCAATATGGGCCAACATTTCTAAAGAATGCTTTCAGCACCTTGTTGAATCAATGCCACCCAGAATTAAGGCAGTTCTGAAGGCGAAAGGGGGTCAAACATAGTATTAGTATGGTGTTCCTAATAATCCTTTAGGTGAGTGTATAGCCTACTGATACAGCAAAGAACAACGTCGGCAGTATTGACGGCAAAATAGGCTACGGAATATTCGTTCTGTATTGACAGGTGCAATATTTCAAAATTGATAATTATTGATTTTTAAAATTACAATTAGGCCTATATCTGCATTTATGTCAACCTAGAGACTTTTAAACATCAAAATGTAATTTCTTAATATGTATTTGTGTCAAAATGACATATAACGCTCACTGAAACACTCCAAAAAACACGCCACGCAGCCAGTGTGTAGCCGGCCTAAGCGTTTCTTTGGGTAAAATTGGTGGCCTTGGGGTCACAAGTGTTGTATATGAGACCATCTCTTTCTTCAGAAAAATGGCCAGAGATCCAAAAATGAGACAGACAATGAGAAAAAAGTGGATAATTATATAGAAGTTTGAGAAGGAATCAGAAGTAAGCTGTCACCGAGGTTATGCCCACCTGTCATCCCATCAGCCATTAGAGGACAGAAAGCTTTACTTTACAGTTCATCAGCACAATTTCAGCTCATGCGGCAGGGTATAGCCTCAACCTCAGTGCTGTAAGAACAAAAAAACACACTGCACACAGTCATTTATAACCTTTGTGAACAGTCATCTTCACATATAATTACACACTCGTACGTCAGACTTGAACTGAAGGGTCCTGAACCGGTGTTTACATTCTGGCGACTATAACAATAATTTTGGTGCAGCTCTCATTATAAGCTGTAATTATAGACTCTCAGAGGGAGTGTTAGAATCACTGGCACACACCAGTGCTAAGACTTCATTATGTTAATGACAGCTCAGAGGTAAAGACCCTCTGTCTCGCTGGTTTTATCTTCCCATCGGGCTTTCACAGACAAGACTGTCAGAGCCGTTTCACAATCCCAACTAAAATGAACAATGATTTAATTAGCATTTTAATTCTCCCTTCCACTCCATTCCATGATTTACAGGAAAGATGTTACTATAATTCAATCAAGGGTGCCAGGAGAATAGGTTGTTCCTGAATAACACATTTAGTGTTAATGTGAGTTCAATGAATCCAAAGCGATGAATTTTTTGGCCACTAAAGTTGCACTGACCGAATGGCCATTACCCCACACGAGTTTAAATAGGGGGGATTGATCAGGGGGCCAAGCCTCAGGCACTGACCTCTTGTTTCATGCTCTTTCATTAGCAGTGTTAAGGGTTAAATACTTCAAAATGAGCTTACTATGTTTAGATTTAAACCCTATTGTTTAGCAGCCACACATCTTGTGCCAAGTCTAAGGGAAAATGAAGAAAAATGGCTTTGAACAACAATCATGAATTTCATCAACACTCAAGTAATGCATTTACTAACCTGCAGTTTTATGCGGGAAAAAAAAATGTCTTCAATAAAGAGACCGACTGTAACATTTTAATTTGTATATTGGTATTGTGATTAATGTTCCGGCTGCTTGGCTCTCTGTGACCCTCACTGACATTTTGCGAGCGTGTTTCTTTCTTCATTAGAGACTGATCATTACTGTCATTGATTTTCTCACTTAAATCCTGTAGTCATTAAGGTGGATCCTCTTTGGCTCATTACAGAGTTATTTTTGGCTGTCATTTGCAGAAGTTGTAGTGTTTCCAGTTGAAAGTGTTGTGCTAGGGCAAAATCAAAATTGTTGATGCTTTCCATAGAATAGTAAGTAATCATTTTAATTAATAAATAAATAATTTTTATTAATAGGATTTTTTTTTTTTTTTTTTTTTGGTATCTATTGTATTAAATAATGTATACTAGGGGGTATTCCGCTCTCCCAGAGGAGATTTATGTACATTTTTAAAATAAATACACCAATCTGGTGCACTTTGAGAGCAAAAAGCTCCAAATCCTTCTCAGTGACCAAAATAAACTAATAAAAAAATGCGTTTGCATTGATTTGTACCTGGACTTTAAAGTGGAATCTCAAACCTCTTTATAGTTGTGATAGTTCCTCACATCCTGGTGTTTTTAAGAAACTGTTTTAATATAATAATATTAATACTGATAATATCATTTAATACTAGAGATAATAATATAACATTTTATCTAACATATAACTAAAATTATTATTATTAGTATTATTAATAACACATATATATGTTAATTTTTAATGTTATCGTTATTGGCCCAATAAGAAAATTTGGCCGATATATTAAAGCCGATAAATAATGGATTATTCTTGAATAATCATATATTAAATAATCATATTTCTTGAAATATGATTGAAATCCCTTCAAAAATACAGTTCAGTGCAACATGTCATATAGCCTACATAAAATTATAATGAGTTGATTGTGTGATTGGGACATGGCTTTCAATGGTGAGACACTTGTTTTTGTCATCAGGCTCTTGAAAAGTATATACATTTAGATTTATCAATATATTGGTTATTGACTTTCAAATATAAAATATATAAATTATCAGCCAAAATGTTTATATCAGTGTATCCCAAAAATACATTATTATTGTTATTATTATATAACTGCACTGTAGGAAAATATATTTCGTAGTAAAAATATTAATTATTTGTATGGTGTTCCTAATAATCCTTTAGGTGTGTGTGTGTGTGTGTGTGTGTGTGTGTGTGTGTGTGTGTGTGTGTGTGTGTGTGTGTGTGTGTGTGTGTGTGTGTGTGTGTGTGTGTGTGAAAGTACATGTACATATATACACACTTCGTCTTCGCCTACATTTCTTCGCCTCTAAATCGGAAGCGTGTGACATATTGTCTAGCCAATCCACAGGTGATGTTTCTTTAGCACTGATTTTTGATCCACAGAGAAATGTGAAACACTCATTTGTGGATCAGACTTCTGAAAACTCACTTATTAGAAAAATATGCTGTTGCTAAAAGCGCCAAAGACTAATTAAAGAGCTCTGATTTGCCACTGCATTTCTGTGCATTTTATTTCTTAATTTCACAGCCCTACAGTCTGCTGCAGACGCAATGCTTTAAATGTTTTATTTCTTTGAATCTAAGCATATAGACTATTTCTATGATAATGTATGATAATTTTATCCTCCTAAGAAAGCCCAGGGGTGATGCTGCATCTCTGCGGTGTATATATCGAGCTAATCTCTCACACGCTGCTGCTCACATCAGCTACATCAAGCATGCCGTTTTAAAGCGGGGTAATGTGGTATGCATTAGTACATGCAGGGACACGCGTGTCGTGTGTGTGTGCATTTGAGATGGTGTAGATAAACCTGTGCCCCAACATCCCCACGTCTACAGTGAAAGCTGGATATCTCTACTTGACACCTCATCGCAAAGTGGAAACATCTTCTATCCCAGAATGCATTGCTCATTACCCAAGTCTTGCATGCCTGAGGCCATCGATATTCCATTGGATAAAAATTCTCAGATCTACTTCTGTAGATTAAGCCCAGGTTTTCGATTGTCACCCACCCCGGCTTTGCATCAAATAGTCTTTTTATTTCCCCTGTATGTTGTAGCGTGGTCCTCGGATCTCAGATCATTTTCTCAATGTTCTGCCACTGCAATCTCTGGAGTATTTTTATCCCGCTTTATCTTTCCCCCATCTATTTTGTTCCTAATTTATACAGGCAGCACTCCATGCATCCCTCCATTCCCAGTTTGCTCTTGACATTTGTGGAAACACTTATGAAAATAATAGCCCAGGGTCCCCCAACAGAGCGTCACTTCCAAAACATATTAAAGTGAATGAGAGAGATGTCCTGTTTTCACCCTGTGCCCCAATCCATTACTTGCAGTCACTGTCATTAGCCATTCATTCCCACTCACCACTCAGAAATAATCAGTACAGGAGGCGCACTAGGGAGTTCATCTTCTCCCCATCAGTGTAAAAATAGCCTGAGCTGTCAGGAGCAGGCCTGCTTTTCCCCTCCACTATCGATAATTCAGGCTCCTAATTACTGTGTGATACATAATTGAGCACTTGATGAAATCCTGTGAATGTTCATTTAAACAGTTTCACCTTTAACCTGCTGCCTTTAACAACGGCAGCCTTGGAGAGTTTCCGAATACTAATGAGATTGGGAATGATTGAGAGCCAAGCATTTATCCTTGAGATTTATGGAATTCTTCCAAAGATAAAAATACCAATCTGCACACATTGTTCAGGAATGGTTTGAGGAACATGAAGTGTTCAAGGTGTTGTCCTGGCCTCCAAATCCCCCAGATCTCAATCCAATTGAGCATCTCTATGATGTGCTGGACCAACAAGTTCGATCATCCATCTACAGGAATCGAAGGATCTGCTGCTAACGTCTTGGCGCCAGTACCGTGTGCGTGTGTCTGCATGAGTGTGCATGTGAGGCTGTGTGTGTGCGAGTACGTGCGTGTGTTCGAGGCTGCATGCGTGTGTGTGTGTGTGAGGCTGCATGCGTGCGTGTGTGTGTGTGTGTGTGTGTGTGTGTGTGTGTGAGGCTGCATGCATGTGTGTGTGAGGCTGCATGCATGTGCGTGCGAGGCTGTGCTGTGTGCTTCTGAGTGTGTGTGCAAGGCTTGTGCAAGGCTGCATGCGTGTGTGTATGTGTGGCTGAATGCGTATTTGAGAGTGTGTGAGTGTGTGTGCAAGGCTGCATGCGTGTGTGTGTATGTGAGGCTGCATGCGTGTTTGAGAGTGTGTGTGAGAGTGTGTGTGGAGGCTGCATGCGTGTGTGTGTGTGTGTGAGGCTGCATGCATGTGCGTGCGAGGCTGTGCGGAAATTGAAAATTGAGGATGCAACACAATGTCGGATCGTTGAAATGATAATCGTAATCGAATTGAATTGTGAGACCAGTGACGATTCACACCCCTGGTGGTCATAAAGTTTTCATCTGTTCATCTGTGTATATAATACTGAAATATCGTTTCACCTTCCTGGACTGAAGCTATCCCTTTTTAAATTACATTATAGCCAGATGCTGATAACTGCAGAATGAATTATGCATTTTAATTATATTCATTACAGTCAAGTGGTCTAGCATAAAATGAAAACTGAATGCTGGCAGTCTTTTGGGGACAAATATTCTCAGGGGTCAGTGGGCAGTAGAAGGAAGACATTTTCTAGGATAAATGGACGTGCTGTAATATATCGAGCAGAGGCTGTGAGAAAACACCAGCAGGCAATGTCTGGATCAGAGAGTATTGAAGTGAGGTGTCTATTAAAAACACAGAAAGATTCTGAGCTCCAGATTTGACTGTTTAATCGAGCCTGCGAGGATTAGGGTTGGATTATTCAGGCATTGCGAAGAATCAGCAAATTAGCTAGTGGGTTTAATCCGAGAATAGGACACACACCGAATAAGCACAGATACTGAGTGTATGTGGAGGGTATACTCAATAATGAAATGTATTATAACAATTGGACTATCGCACACACACACACACACACCATGGCATTATCCCTGGATAACTCTTGATTCACTTTTTGTTGGCATTATATGCACTTACGTGCCGATTGCCAACAAAACACACACATTTGATGCAGTTTCACTCAACGCCTGCAGTTTACATTTACATTTGTCAGACGCTTTTATCCAAAGCGACTTACATTACATTTTTACATTTTGTCAGTTGCTTTCCCTGGGAATCGAACCCATGACCTTGCTAGCGCCATGCTCTTATTGTTTGAGCTACAGGAAAGCTATAGAATGTTTCAGCCTAAAGCAGACGCATGCTGACAACGTAGTTGGCAGGATTTCCACTCATGACCGGGAACAAACACACACACTTGCAGAACTCCGGAAAAACAAACTGCATCCACTGTTTCCTTAACACTGGGTTATTTGGGAAGCTGAACAAGGTGATTTTTCCCTCAGACCAGAAACACACTTCTTTTGTGACATTGATGATTTCGTGGCCCAAACACAAAATGACAGCGCTGCTGATGGCTCCAGTAACCTGAACAAAGCTCTTGGTTGTGTGTGTGTGTGTGTGTGTGTGTGTGTGTGTGTGTGCACGTGTTTTTGTAACATATCAGGACACAAATGTGTATAATGACATGGGTATGACATAGGTATTACAAGGAGAGGGTGACTTATGAGGACATTACCCATGTTCCCATTTTTCAAAAGGCTTATAAATCATACAGAATGAGTTTTTTTGGGAGAAAGTAAAAATGTGCAGTTTCCTGTGATTGGTAGGGGTAGGGGTAGGGGTAGGGGTAGTGTGTGTGTGTGTGTGTGTGTGTGTGTGTGTGTGTGTGTGTGTGTGTGTGTGTGTGTGTGTGTGTGTGTGTGTGTGTGATGGGTAGGGGTAGGGGTAGTGTAGGGGGATAGAAAATACGGTTTGTATGGTATAAAATATATATGGTATTACACCTATGGAATGTCCCCACAATTCACAAAAACAAACGTATTTGTGTGTGTGGTGTCTGGGAGAAGTGTCCATACAAACAATTCCGCCCTTTATGACATCATACAGGACCATACTCGTAAAAAAAAAAAAAAACTTTTTGAAACTTGTTCAAATCGAAGGAATGTATTTGGCACAGAAATACTTCATCATATGTCCAACTCATTATTTATTTATTTTTTTTGGCCATGAGAGTCAACTCTTTAACAGCGTAAATAAGTCTGAATGCATGAAATAGCATTAGACCCCCCTTTAATTAAAGGTCTTCACATTTCAGAAAACTGAGTTAGCTTTTTTGAACTTGAGATCGGCGTAAATGCAGGCTCAAGGTCTTTACCATCAAAGCCACGGTATCCTTTGCTTTTCCAAATCACCTTACTGAATATTACATCTTGTGCAGGTTGATAACTTGGAGGTGACGTTGAAATCATTCTCCAAAGCTTTATAAAGACATGAAAGATTTGAAATGCACAGTCGCGGAGGATTACTACGCCGCCTGAGGATTGTGTGCACGGTAGTACTTTGCATCTCACACATTTTAGCGTAACTGGGATTTTATATCACCTTTGGAAATGCTATGCATAGTATTCTGGGATATGTGAAGAAACGCCTTCAGATTCACATTGTTCAGCATTCAGCTGTCACAAATTAACTTAGAGATTCATTTTCAGATTTTTCTTTTGAAGCATCAGTGTTTTGGCCATGAATGATAGTTATAGCTCTGTGAGTCAGGCAGCTGTCAAACCTGCACGCTGGTGATAAGTTGTGTGCCATGAAGGAAGTTTGTCCCTCGAGTGAGTTTTCTATTTCTGGTGGCAGAATTAAAGGTAAATCTCATGCCATGCAATTCTCATGACTGACTGAGCAGAGAACATCTGCAAAAAGTCTTAAAGTGAAGAATTATTTATTAATACAGCAAAGCTAAGTATGGAAGTTGCTTACTGAAGTTATTGGGGCACGGCAGATAAGTACGCAAGTTTGTCCTGGGTTGTCTGATCAAATTGTCACCATCACAGATGAGAGAGGGCAAAAAGACTGTGGCGATCACCTTACATTTAGTCACTGTGGTTTGTGGTTCACATAGCAGGACTCTTAGCTCTTTCACAAGAGGCAGAACTCACTTTAAAATCCTAAAATTAACATTTGATAACATAAAAGGAATAGGAAAAGTATTCCTGTTAAGGTATTGTGCAATTGGAGAGACTGTTGTCACTCTTTTTTTTTTTTTTTTTTTGGCAATTAAAAAATAATGCAATGCAACTTTATTAATCGGGCAATAATCTTAAAACACCCAATATTAGTGGATTAATAGACAGGTTAATCAATAAAAAAATAAAAAAATTCTGTAATTAATCAGTTTTTAATATTTTTTATTGTAATAATTTCACAGTTACTCTCCAAATTAATGTAGACACAACTTAAAGACAGTATATTTAAATATTTGTTGTAATGGCATGTTTTTATGAATGAAGGCCAGAATCACTGATACTGATGTCTCTATGAAACATTAATGATAGACATCCAACATCACAGTATCATTGAAAGCTATCAATTTAAGCCAAAATTTATTAGGTTTTAAAAATAACAACTTTTAATTTAAGTGGACTTAAAACAATCCTCACATAAACCCATTATAATAAATGTCATATTTACCTGTGGCCTTCATATATAATCAATATAGAGAAATTGAATACAGTTATCAAACACTTTACAGTCTTAACTGCATAAATAATAAATTAAATATAGATGAATCCTTATTAAAGCTACAGTTTTCTCTGTTCCCTTTGTTCTTTGATGAATATTAATGACAGAATCACAGCCACTGGTTTATTAGGCTGCTGTCACTTTAAGATCTGCCGCTGCCGAACATGACGCGGATCTGACGCTGTCACGCGCATCTCATTTCCTCACAACTCTTTAAGTTAATTTAAGATGTTATTTAACTCATTTAAGATGCTCTTATGAGAATACTCCACAAAACGGCATTTTGGCATAATTCTTTATTATTGTTCGTTCAAGTGTGAAAGAGAACCTAATGCTAGCACGTCTTTCTGAGCGTTGTGTGTGTGTGTGTGTCATAGTCAGGACATTCACAGTCAGCGCCTTCTCTTCTGTCTTTCTGAGCATCGTGTGTGTGTGTGTCATAGTCAGGACATTCACAGACAGCGCGTTCTCTTCTGTCTTTCTGAGCGTTGTGTGTGTGTCATAGTCAGGACATTCACAGTCAGCGTGTTCTCTTCTGTCTTTCTGAGCGTCGTGTGTGTGTGTGTGTCATAGTCAGGACATTCACAGTCAGCGCCTTCTCTTCTGTCTTTCTGAGCATCATGTGTGCGTGTCATAGTCAGGACATTCACAGTCAGCGTGTTCTCTTCTGTCTTTCTGAGCGTCGTGTGTGTGTGTGTGTCATAGTCAGGACATTCACAGTCAGCGCGTTCTCTTCTGTCTTTCTGAGTGTTGTGTGTGTGTGTCATAGTCAGGACATTCACAGTCAGCGCGTTCTCTTCTGTCTTTCTGAGTGTTGTGTGTGTGTCATAGTCAGGACATTCACAGACAGCGCCTTCTCTTCTGTCTTTCTGAGCATTGTGTGTGTGTGTCATAGTCAGGACATTCACAGTCAGCGTGTTCTCTTCTGTCTTTTTGAGCGTTGTGTGTGTGTGTGTGTCATAGTCAGGACATTCACAGACAGCGCCTTCTCTTCTGTCTTTCTGAGCGTTGTGTGTGTGTGTCATAGTCAGGACATTCACAGTCAGCGTGTTCTCTTCTGTCTTTCTGAGCGTCGTGTGTGTGTGTGTGTGTGTGTGTCATAGTCAGGACATTCACAGACAGCGCCTTCTCTTCTGTCTTTCTGAGCGTTGTGTGTGCGTGTCATAGTCAGGACATTCACAGTCAGCGTGTTCTCTTCTGTCTTTCTGAGCGTTGTGTGTGTGTGTGTGTGTGTGTGTGTGTGTCATAGTCAGGACATTCACAGACAGCGCCTTCTCTTCTGTCTTTCTGAGCGTTGTGTGTGCGTGTCATAGTCAGGACATTCACAGTCAGCGTGTTCTCTTCTGTCTTTCTGAGCGTCGTGTGTGTGTGTGTGTGTGTGTGTGTCATAGTCAGGACATTCACAGACAGCGCCTTCTCTTCTGTCTTTCTGAGCGTCGTGTGTGTGTGTGTCATAGTCAGGACATTCACAGACAGCGCCTTCTCTTCTGTCTTTCTGAGCGTTGTGTGTGCGTGTCATAGTCAGGACATTCACAGTCAGCGTGTTCTCTTCTGTCTTTCTGAGCGTTGTGTGTGTGTGTGTGTGTGTGTGTGTGTGTGTGTGTCATAGTCAGGACATTCACAGACAGCGCCTTCTCTTCTGTCTTTCTGAGCGTTGTGTGTGCGTGTCATAGTCCGGACATTCACAGTCAGCGTGTTCTCTTCTGTCTTTCTGAGCGTTGTGTGTGTGTGTGTCAGGACATTCACAGTCAGCGCGTTCTCTTCTGTCTTTCTGAGCGTCGTGTGTGTGTGTGTGTGTGTGTCATAGTCAGGACATTCACAGACAGCGCCTTCTCTTCTGTCTTTCTGAGCGTCGTGTGTGTGTGTGTGTGTCATAGTCAGGACATTCGCAAACAGCGCCTTCTCTTCTGTCTTTCTGAGCGTTGTGTGTGTGTGTGTGTGTGTGTCATAGTCAGGACATTCACAGACAGCGCCTTCTCTTCTGTCTTTCTGAGCGTCGTGTGTGTGTGTGTGTCATAGTCAGGACATTCGCAAACAGCGCCTTCTCTTCTGTCTTTCTGAGCTGCTTGATTTGCTACTGAAAATAATTGTGAATTATTTTTTTTGTATTTTTTTTTTTTAGTCTTTTAAAAGAAGAGATACAGGGCTAGACTGCTGTCCTGCAGGAACATCTCCCTAGAGACACACTCACACACACTCTCTCTCTCACACACACACACACATAATGTGACATAGTATTCCTCTTCCTATAACTATATGATTGGTCAAAGTGTTCGCCATGTGGACCCTTTAGCCTGGAAATAATGATATGCTTGCTTCGAGCTTAGACTGATAAGGGAGTGTTTCTATAAGCGCTGATTGATTGACTAATCATCTTTTTTAAGAGTGAGTTCGAAACTCCTTCAGAATTTGTTGTAATACAATTGCCTTTTTAAAAGCAATATTAGTCTCTGCATAGCTACATTTTAAGTTTTATTTGTCCCTTTTTTTCTCAGATGCCCTGATTTATGAGCTCTCTCCCTTTCATAAAAAGTAATTACATGAAATACTAATTTGCATTTTGCCTTCGATATGCATCATTGCAGTTCCATTAGTAGCAAGTTTGTTTACCAAAAGAGAATCTGATATCATAATGCTTAAATCTCTGTGTAAATGTCTCATAATTAAAAAGCCATAGGCAACCAATTTAATACTGGGTGGCCTATGTGGTTCTCTATAGTGTCTCTATTTTAATTTTGTGGTCGAAACTGTCTCTCAAATAACCCAAAATAACATGGTCTAGGTATATAATTCATGTTTGTTTAAAATTGAATGCTGTTAACCCACAGTTGCTGACCCACAGATTCTCGTATCTGCATAGTAAGAGACTTGTAATCTGTAACATCTGAGCCCTGCTTGTGGTGACAAATAAACAGAAGGTGCATGCAATTTTGATGCTGGTTAACATGTCTTTTCTAAGGCATAAACCTGTATTAATCCTTTTAGATAAAAGTATATACTTGATAATAAATCAGCATATCAGAATGATTTCTGAAGGATCATGTGACACTGAATACTGGAGTAATGATGCTGAAAATTCAATGCGTTATTAGGAATTAATACATGATGACACATTTAATTATATTAGCAATTCATATAATACTTAATCTATTAATCATCTAGAATGATTAGTTGCTGTACTTCCTACATTGACTCTCAAAATCAGTAAAAATAGTTTCCAAACTTGCACTCAGCAAAATATTATTCACCAAATTTCTAAACATGTATAAATATTTGAATGAGCATAAGATAACCGTGACACAAACTGAACAAATTTCACAAACATTTGACGAACAGAAGGGCTCAATATTAAAAGTATGTAAAAAATCTCAATCCGTGCATCAAGCGCCTCTCGCCGATGTATTGAATGGACTCGACAACTAACCGCAAACGTCCAAGGAACAAAGACCTTTAAACCGAAATGTCTATAATGGCTGAAATATCTCTTTTAATGACTTGTATTACATTAAAGCCCTTTTATTCTGAGGAGAAAGGGCTTATATCTGTGGAAAACGGTTCTCTTTAATGTTCTGTGAACATTATATCATCTTAGCAGCATGTTTTCTTTTGAAATACAGGAAGGAAGAATGGAAAAGTAGGAGGAGGGTGGGAGAGAGAGCAATAAATTAAGGAAGAGGCAGCATTTAGGCCTTTCCTTTTTCTGACTCTCCACTTCCTCTTCGACTGCCTGGCACTCCCTGATAAGCTCCAGCATTCCCTCACCAGGCAATTCCACTGTTCCCAGATCACCTCCATAACACCACCAAATAAATAAATACATTTCGCTGTCTGACTGAACACGAGATACGCAAACTTCTCCAACATTCATCGATGGAGAAAATGCTGTCAGTCTGAACGATTGTGTTTTAAAAGTTGACTTTTACTTTTATCTTGGGTTTTATTTGAAAATGGTTTTCAGTAAGTCATTCTGGAATTGAAACGATTGTTTTGCAGAGTAAGATTTCCATCGTGATCGCAGAAGTCACTGCAGATTGTCACGGTCACTGTTCGGAAGGTCTGCAATCTAATCTCCAAAGTTTAAAGGGATATGTGACTCTGTTACCCAGGCCTCCACCCATCCTTCCTGGAAATAGACCCCTGCTGGAAAAAGAGGCTTGTAAAGGAATGCTTTGTTGGGATTCAGTAGCAGGCGCTATTGTTTATTGTCCCTCGGGATTCGCTACCACAGAGTGTCATTTTGCAGACACATTGAATGTGTTCTGTAGGTGAAGAGATGGCAAAAACAGGCATTACTATTGCAGGACAATAGCAATGACATATCGTCCATTCATGCAAATAACAAGTGAAGGTTCTTGGGAGAGTTTTTCATTGCTAATTCTGTCTGCTCCATATTGCTAAGTTGCTTGACCATTTGTCTGTTCATTGCCTGTGTGGTAGTAATCTCAGGTTTTTCCTAAAGGTATCTCACTTCTATTGCGTCGAAAGCTTGGATTGAGTGTTTGTAGGGCTGCTCACATCTAAGCTTTGAGCCGTGAGAAGATTAAAGGAGAGACGAGGCTTAGACACCGCCAGAGAAGACGAGCCCAATCTCAGAAAGTGCAACAGGAGGGTGTTGTGAGGGTGGCGGCGATGGTAGGACGTTCATGGACTTATCTCACCTCCTCTTAATCATCTTAAAAAAAAAAAAGTTGCATCATTTTTTTTGAGGTCAGTCTCTTTGGGGTGTACAGATTTCGGCCAGGCGGATTTCGAAGACAGATGGCGGCACTCAGTGACCCCTGTCTTTCAGAGAAGATCTAAATCAGTTTAAAGGGTTAGTTCACCCAAAAATTAAAATTCTGTCATTAGTTACTCACCGTTATGTCATTTCAAACCCGTAAGACTTTCGTTCATCTTCTGAACACAAATGAAGATATTTTTGATGAAATCCGAGAGCTTTCTGACCTCACATAGACTGCAACGTTATTACCACTTCAAGGTCCAGAAAGGAAGTAAAGACATCATTAAAATAGTCCATGTGACTCCAGGGGTTCAACCTTAACGTTATGAAGCCATGAGAATACATTTTGTGCACAAAAAAACCCAAAATAATGACTTTATTCAACAATTTCTCTTATAATTTCTCCTACGCTGTTCACACAGTAGCCACTGGTTGGCCAGCTCCTACGTCAGCATCACACCATGTGTCGCTGTGGTCATGTGAACAGTGTCGGCCAATGGTGAGCCGGCATTCTGACATAGAACCCAGATGCGCTGCACTGTGGTTACTACATCAACAGTGTAGGAGAATGACATAGAAGAGAAGAAATTGTTGAATAAAGTAGTTATTTTTGGGGGGTTACGTACAAAAAGTATTCTCATCGCTTCATAACATTAAAGGTAAATATAAATTAGCTCATGATTTACTCCTCCTCAAGTCATCCTAGGTGTATATGACATTCTTCTTTCAGACGAATACAGTCAGAGTTATATTTATAAATGTCCTGGCTCTTCCAAGCTTTATAATGGCAGTGAATTGTTGGGTCATTTTTGAAGTCCATAAAAGTGCATCTGTCCATCATAAAAGTGCATCCATCCATCTATCCATCATAAAAGTGCATCCATCCATCATAAAAGTGCATCTATCCATCATTAAAGTGCATCTGTCCATCATAAAAGTGCATCTGTCCATCATAAAAGTGCATCCATCCATCCATCATAAAAGTGCATCCATCCATCTATCCATCATAAAAGTGCATCCATCCATCATAAAGTGCATCTATCCATCATTAAAGTGCATCTGTCCATCATAAAAGTGCATCTGTCCATCATAAAAGTGCATCTGTCCATCATAAAAGTGCATCCATCCATCCATCATAAAAGTGCATCCATCCATCATAAAAGTGCATCTATCCATCATTAAAGTGCATCCATCCATCATAAAAGTGCATCTGTCCATCATAAAAGTGCATCCATCCATCTATCCATCATAAAAGTGCATCCATCCATCATAAAAGTGCATCCATCCATCTATCCATCATAAAAGTGCATCCATCCATCATAAAAGTGCATCTATCCATCATTAAAGTGCATCTGTCCATCATAAAAGTGCATCCATCCATCTATCCATCATAAAAGTGCATCTGTCCATCATAAAAGTGCATCCATCCATCTATCCATCATAAAAGTGCATCCATCCATCATAAAAGTGCATCTATCCATCATTAAAGTGCATCTGTCCATCATAAAAGTGCATCTGTCCATCATAAAAGTGCATCCATCCATCCATCATAAAAGTGCATCCATCCATCCATCATAAAAGTGCATCCATCCATCATAAAAGTGCATCTATCCATCATTAAAGTGCATCCATCCATCATAAAAGTGCATCTGTCCATCATAAAAGTGCATCCATCCATCTATCCATCATAAAAGTGCATCCATCCATCATAAAAGTGCATCTATCCATCATTAAAGTGCATCCATCCATCATAAAAGTGCATCTGTCCATCATAAAAGTGCATCCATCCATCTATCCATCATAAAAGTGCATCCATCCATCATAAAAGTGCATCTATCCATCATTAAAGTGCATCCATCCATCATAAAAGTGCATCTGTCCATCATAAAAGTGCATCTGTCCATCATAAAAGTGCATCCATCCATCATAAAAGTGCATCTATCCATCATTAAAGTGCATCCATCCATCATAAAAGTGCATCTGTCCATCATAAAAGTGCATCCATCCATCTATCCATCATAAAAGTGCATCCATCCATCATAAAAGTGCATCTGTCCATCATAAACGTGCATCCATCCATCCATCATAAAAGTGCATCCATCCATCATAAAAGTGCATCTATCCATCATTAAAGTGCATCCATCCATCATAAAAGTGCATCTGTCCATCATAAAAGTGCATCTGTCCATCATTAAAGTGCATCTATCCATCATAAAAGTGCATCTATCCATCCATCCATCCATCATAAAAGTGCATCTATCCATCATAAAAGGGCATCCATCCATCATAAAAGTGCATCCATCCATCATAAAAGTCCATCTATCCATCTTAAAAGGACATCTATCGATCATTAAAGTCCATCTATCCATCATAAAAATGCATCCATCATCATAAAAGTGCATCCATCCATCATTAAAGTGCATCTATCCATCATAAAAGGGCATCTATAGATCATAAAAGGGCATCTATCGATCATTAAAGTCCATCTATCCATCATAAAATGCATCCATCATCATAAAAATGCATCCATCATCATAAAAGTGCATCCATCCATCATTAAAGTGCATCCATCCATCATTAAAGTGCATCCGTCCATCATAAAAGTGCATCCGTCCATCATAAAAGTGCATCTATCATCATTAAAGTGCATCTATCATCGTAAAAGTGCATCCATCCATCATAAAAGTGCATCCGTCCATCATAAAAGTGCATCTATCCATCGTAAAAGTGCATCTATCCATCATAAAAGTGCATCTATCCATCATAAAAGTCCATCTATTCATCATAAAAATGCATCTATCCATCATAAAAGTGCATCTGTCCATCATAAAAGTGCATCTGTCCATCATTAAAGTGCATCTATCCATCATAAAAGTGCATCTATCCATCATTAAAGTCCATCTATTATCATAAAAATGCATCTATCCATCATAAAAGTGCATCCATCCATCATAAAAGTGCATCTGTCCATCATAAAAGTGCATCTGTCCATCATAAAAGTGCATCTATCCATCATTAAAGTGCATCTATCCATCATAAAAGTGCATCTATCCATCCATCCATCATAAAAGTGCATCTATCCATCATAAAAGGGCATCCATCCATCATAAAAGTGCATCTATCCATCATAAAAGGGCATCCATCCATCATAAAAGTGCATCCATCCATCATAAAAGTCCATCTATCCATCTTAAAAGGACATCTATCGATCATTAAAGTCCATCTATCCATCATAAAAATGCATCCATCATCATAAAAGTGCATCTATCCATCATAAAAGTGCATCTATCCATCATAAAAGTGCATCCATCCATCATTAAAGTGCATCTATCCATCATAAAAGGGCATCTATAGATCATAAAAGGCATCTATCGATCATTAAAGTCCATCTATCCATCATAAAATGCATCCATCATCATAAAAATGCATCCATCATCATAAAAATGCATCCATCCATCATAAAAGTGCATCCATCCATCATAAAAGTGCATCCATCCATCATAAAAGTGCATCCATCCATCATTAAAGTGCATCCGTCCATCATAAAAGTGCATCCGTCCATCATAAAAGTGGATCTATCCATCATTAAAGTGCATCTATCATCGTAAAAGTGCATCCATCCATCATAAAAGTGCATCCGTCCATCATAAAAGTGCATCTATCCATCGTAAAAGTGCATCTATCCATCGTAAAAGTGCATCTATCCATCATAAAAGTGCATCTATAAATCATAAAAGTGCATCTATCGATCATTAAAGTCCATCTATTCATCATAAAAATGCATCTATCCATCATAAAAGTGCATCTGTCCATCATAAAAGTGCATCCATCCATCATAAAAGTGCATTCATCCATCATAAAAGTGCATCTATCGATCATTAAAGTCCATCTATTCATCATAAAAATGCATCTATCCATCATAAAAGTGCATTCATCCATCATAAAAGTGCATCTATCCATCATTAAAGTGCATCTATCCATCATAAAAGTGCATCTATCCATCCATCCATCATAAAAGTGCATCCATCCATCCATCCATCATAAAAGTGCATCTATCCATCATAAAAGGGCATCTATAAATCATAAAAGGACATCTATCGATCATTAAAGTCCATCTATCCATCATAAAAATGCATCCATCATCATAAAAGTGCATCTATCCATCATAAAAGTGCATCCATCCATCATAAAAGTGAATCTATCCATCATAAGTGCATCCATCCATCATAAAAGTGCATCCATCCATCATAAAAGTGCATCTATCCATCTTAAAAGGACATCTATCGATCATTAAAGTCCATCTATCCATCATAAAATGCATCCATCATCATAAAAATGCATCCATCCATCCATCATAAAAGTGCATCCATCCATCATAAAAGTGCATCCATCCATCATTAAAGTGCATCCGTCCATCATAAAAGTGCATCCGTCCATCATAAAAGTGCATCTGTCCATCATTAAAGTGCATCTATCATCGTAAAAGTGCATCCATCCATCATAAAAGTGCATCCGTCCATCATAAAAGTGCATCTATCCATCGTAAAAGTGCATCTATCCATCGTAAAAGTGCATCTGTCCATCATAAAAGGGCATCTATAAATCATAAAAGTGCATCTATCGATCATTAAAGTCCATCTATTCATCATAAAAATGCATCTATCCATCATTAAAGTGCATCCATCCATCATAAAAGTGCGTCCATCATTAAAGTGCATCTATCCATCATTTAACTGCAGAGACAACAACCAATAAAACACAGACCTGCAACACACTCATTATACAGACAAATTAATATTAAAATAATGAGTGGTGATGTGTTTTGAAAATGTAATGCTATGACAACAAACGAGGGAGAAACACGGAAGAACATTTGAAAGATTTAATAGTATTTGCACTACGTTTATGAGCACTATGTAACGACACGTCAGTTTTCCAGAAATAATAAAGGCATAGTAACCTTTTTATCCATCGTTCTTTGAATTGTCGGTCCTACATCATGTCATCTGTGTATCATGTCATCACGTTCATGATCTGATGTGACTGTATCAGTCCTTATTTGCACATATCTCATTTGAAGAAGACGCGATTAAATATGTGTGTATACACGGTCTGGTTCATGTATAGAGTATATGAAATATGTACTTGAAATGCACTTGCTCCGGTTTGTATATGATCCGCGTTGTGAGCGTTGTTAAACTCAATACAGTGAGTGCAATGATTAGATTGAACGAGCTCTTTGTCGTGAATAAATGCAGCCAATCACCACTCCGGATCTTTATTACGCATTGACGTCAGAATCTGTGACGTTGCTCTGACTTTGGAAGACAGAACTTGCTCAAGAAAATGCAAAAATAACTAATTTCCACTTACACCTTTAGTGTTTTCATGTGCAGTCTGTACATATCTGTTCAAATCTCAAATAATGTGTTTTGGCATTTCATGACCCTTTAAGGTTGAACCCCTGGAGTCACATGGACTATTTTAACGATGTCTTTACTACCTTTCTGAACCTTAAAGTGGTAATAACGTTGCAGTCTATGTGAGGGAAATATCTTAATTTGTGTTCAGAAGATGAACGAAAGTCTTACAGGTTTGAAACGACATGAAGGTGAGTAACTAATGACAGAAGTTTCATTTTTGGGTGAACTAACCCTTTAAAGAGTTGATTCTTAACTGTATTGAACTCATGGGTTCAAATGCTCCATTCTCTAATTTCTCTGGCAATAATTTATAATTATGTTAAAAATAATAAGGCTTAATGAAATGTGTAGTTTATGAGATGTGAACAAAATTTCCATTTGATAAGACTGTCAGTGAATTTAGGAATAAACGCTTCTGTTAATCAGCTGAGTGACCCTATTTTTATCTAATAGAATAATGTCAAAATGGCCAAATATCATCTGATTAATTCATCAATGTAAATTATACCATATCAATAGCTTTTGAAAGCCACGTCCCTCTCACTCACACAGGATTTCATACAGACTTTTCCATACAAATGTGTGAATGTTGAATATAAAGGGGATTTTAATAAGTCACTTATGTTTGTCTTCTTCATTTGAGAGGCCTTTGTTGATCTGTTGGGCTTTGGTTTCGAGCTACAGCCATAATGTGGGCAGCAGAAGAATGCTTGTGTTTCCACTCGTTTGCTATTCTGGTAGATTAAATAAATGTCACTGATGGCTGTAGAATGTAGCTGGTGTGTGATATATTATGTTATACCAGGAATACAGTTCCCAGACGTAGTTTAATACAAATACTCTAAAGATGGGCACTAGCACAACACAGCGACAGGAGTGCAGGAGAAGGAAAAACTTAAATGCTGAACACGAACGAGACGATTAAACAGACACAGCTGAACTAAATGAACTCATAATGACGGTAACCAGGGAGACAGACGAGTGGCGGGAAACTGAACAAATAAACATGTGTCATATGAAAACAAACTGAAAGTCCATGAACAAAACTAAACAGAATGGTGATAATTATATTATACATTTTATTATAAAATAAATTAAATCGAATCCAAAATACCGGATGACATGATTAAATAACTACACAAAATATTGATTTGAGCTTTAATATTTCATTAGCTCACCAAATGCAAAACTTCCACGAAGAAGAAATGTTCCTTGCAGGTGTAAAGCGCTGATTTATACAGTTTGGACGGGAAGAATGATCTTCCTATTCGCTCTCAAAAGACAGGTGTGGTATGTGTTTATTGCATGTGTTTGGGGTGTGTGTGAGGGATTTCAGGAACGGACTGCCGTTGGGATTTTCTAGATCAGACACCCTGAACAGTCAGCTCTAAGCTTTCTGGCTTATCTTGCCATCTTCTTAATTCACACATTGAGAAATTAGTTTGTCACACCTCCATCTGAAAAGCTTCAGATTCTCTCATCTGTGTCAGTATGAGAAACAGCCGTAGTTGAAGGCAGATAGACTCTCTGATCATTTATTTTTCCTTTTTCCAACTATATTGGCATAAACTGAAGAGGAAAATAAAAAAAAAATTCATCTCACATGTAATATGCTTCAAAATCTGCTTCCTCCCTGCGGCACAAACACCTTATTATGTTCAATATTTACACTGGGAATTGAAGAAAATGTTGAACAAACACTAATAAACTCGGCAATAATGGTCAAATCCAGTGGCCAAGACGAGTCAGAGTTAATCGTCGGGCCAGTGAACAAACACACAATCTCGTGCATTTACCCCCCGAATGAGAATTGCAAAGAGACTTGCTGTGTGGAGGCGTGAAGGAGATGGCATGCCGAGGTGCAGCCGTGAGGCATGTTCTGCTGCATTTCTGTGCCTTCAGCGGCGTGTACTACACCGGTCCACCCTCTCTTCGCACTCATTCTCAATGGGAGGCCGGTAAATGCTTAGATGGTCCTGGTGGACCGCTGTGTCTGTCCATTTCTTGTTTTGAACTCATAGCTTCTCAAGGTCAGACTGTGCACTCAAGTGCAAATAGCTTTTCTATTGAAGCCTTGCACCAGACAGCTCTTGACAGAAATCACACTGAGATGCAAACATCCTGCTTGCTGATGCGTTTGCCTGAAGAGTTGAACGGGTTTCCGCGGGTCTTAAAAAGGTCTTAATTTGACCTTCTACAATTTAAGGCCTTAAAAATAAGTCTTAAATTCAATATCATGGCATTAAATTAGGGCCCTATGATTTCCACAATGCGGAAAACGGCTACGGAATCACAGAATCCTTACAAAAAATGGAATTGAATACTGTATAATGCAGAATATTATGGAATTTGTTGCATGAATAAATCAAAAGTATGACGGGTCAGTACACTTAAAGGGACAGTTCACCCAAAATAAAAACAGAATTTGGTAAAAAAATTAAATAAAACGTATTTTATAGGTCCTAAAAATATTTTTTGGGTTAAACTTTTAATAAATTGCTGTTGAATTGTACGTTTCATGATTTCCATTAATTAGACATGCTTTCTGATTAATAAAATGTTATTTAACCATTAAAACAGAAGACAAAAAAGGCCTCTAAATTAAATTCCAAAATTAAATTGCATGCATTGCAAAAAAAGGAAAAAAAAATATTCCTCATGATTTTTGTTTTCCAGTACAAATATCTAAACATCCTTAAATCAAGAGATATTTACTTGACATGCAAAATGAAGAAATAAGTCTTGTTTTCTGAAAAATTTAATAAAATTATGCTTGAAACAAGAACAAGTATCTGTCAGTGGCTTTGAAAATTACTTGATTTTTCTCATCCCATTGGCAGATATTTGTGCTTGTTTTAATCATAAAATCACTTTCACAAGATTTCTTATCTTATGTCATTTTGCTTCTCCAGTAAATGTGTCTTGATTTAAGACTCTTTTAGATATTTGCACTGGAAAACAAGACCCAACTACTGAAAACAGCATCAGTTTTCTGCAGTGTGATCCGAAGGTTCAGCAAAAGTTATTTCCAGTGTTCAATTCAATTAAAAAGTATCAAATCAATTAAAAAGTAATGGAGATCTGTTGGAAATTGTATTTTCAAACTTTGAAGTGTTGCTAATGACACTCATTGTGCGCTTCCTAGACATTTACATTTAGAGAACATATTGATGTGTTATGTTCCCTTCAATTTATTCCTTCGGTTTTCTTTAATTGGCCTTACAAAGGTCTTAAATTAACCTTCATAAACCCTGGATGAAGTGGGCTAATATTAGGAGAGTTTTTTTAGTAATGAGGTCTAAAATCTGTCATTTATCATCGCCCTTTTTGAGAAAAGACATGAAAATGCACCATCCAAACTTAAATGGTTGTATTTCAAAAATGCTTCGGATAGACCTAAGTTTGTACCACTCAGCGGATTATTGACTATAAAATCAAAGCCATACGTCTGTAATAAATTAATACATTTCCGTAAAAATATGGAATTTTTAGACTCTTTTTTAGTTTTTTTAGTGTTTTGTCAAGATTAGAAAGATTATTTTTGTAATATGAAACCTGACAACTAGAGGAGGAGCCCGCTAAAATAACTTAGAGTACCGTTTCTATGGAAATGTTTGCCCATATTGATAGGATAGCATCTTGCAGTTGATGGAGATTTGTGGGATGCACATCCAGGGCACGAAGCTCCCGTTCCACCACATCCCAAAGATGCTCTATTGGGTTGAGATCTGGTGACTGTGGGGGCCATTTTAATACAGTGAACTCATTGTCATGTTCAAGAAACCAATTTGAAATGATTCGAGCTTTGTGACATGGTGCATTATCCTGCTGGAAGTAGCCATCAGAGAATGGGCACATGGTGGTCATAAAGGGATGGACATGGTCAGAAACAATGCTCAGGTTGGCCGTGGCATTTAAACGATGCCCAATTGGCACTAAGGGGCCTAAAGTGTGCCAGGAAAACATCCCCCACACCATTACACCACCACCACCAGCCTGCACAGTGGTAACAAGACATGATGGATCCATGTTCTCATCCTGTTTACGCCAAATTCTGACCATCTGAATGTCTCAACAGAAATTTTGGTGAGCTCGTGCAAATTGTAGCCTCTTTTTCCTATTTGTAGTGGAGATGAGTGGTACCCGGTGGGGTCTTCTGCTGTTGTAGCCCATCCGCCTCAAGGTTGTGCGTGTTGTGGCTTCACAAATGCTTTGCTGCATACCTCGGTTGTAACGAGTGGTTATTTCAGTCAAAGTTGCTCTTCTATCAGCTTGAATCAGTCGGCCCATTCTCCTCTGACCTCTAGCATCAACAAGGCATTTTCGCCCACAGGACTGCCGCATACTGGATCTTTTTCCCTTTTCACACCATTCTTTGTAAACCCTAGAAATGGTTGTGTGTGAAAATCCCAGTAACTGAGCAGATTGTGAAATACTCAGACCGGCCCGTCTGGCACCAACAACCATGCCACGCTCAAAATTGCTTAAATCACCTTTCTTTCCCATTCTGACATTCAGTTTGGAGTTCAGGAGATTGTCTTGACCAGGACCACACCCCTAAATGCATTAAAGCAACTGCCATGTGATTGGTTGATTAGATAATTGCATTAATGAAAAATTGAACAGGTGTTCCTAATAATCCTTTAGGTTAGTGTATATATATTTTTACTATAAAATCAAAGCCATTATGTCTAACCAAGTTGTGTTCCAAATTTGAAGTTGATATCACAAAAATTGAAGTCCCCATGAGATTTTGTTTAGGCGCTGTACCAGAAATAACCACCAGGTGACACACAAATTACGTTCTTCTGTAACACAATGATACATTTTTGTCCAAATATTACTTCTATCACAAAATATGGAACCTTGGACTCAGACCTTTCCAACGATCAGGGCCGGATTAACATAAGGGCTAGGTGGGGCTGAAGCCCCATGGCCCGAGCACAAAGGGGGCCCGTGATTGGCCGAGGAAATGATTGACAGTCGATCGGGAGCACCTAAACTTTTCCTGGTGGGCCGCTTGCCAAACCCCACCTTGAAACAAACACCAAAAGCCAGGTAATGAAACGCTATACCTGATTAAACCGCGAGAGCAGCTGGATCATGTCACGCACAGCACTGACAAACTCGTTCGGCGCTTTCGCCGCTCTATTGAAGTGATAATGAGCGCCAGGCAGTCGCTTTATCCATTTAAATTTAATACAAGCACAGCATCATGTGTACAGTAAAGCCTCTGTGGTGAAACTAGCTGAGCCAGACTGAATAGCTCCGACCATGTAAAGTGTTGAGGTAAACCATAGGCTGCCTACACGACTGTAATCATGGCCATAGCTATGTATTTATTTGTTTTAGTATAGAAATGTTAAATAATGAAAAGGCTATCAGCCAGAGCTCAGCTTTAGGAGGGGAAGAGACTGAGAGAAAAAGGTATTTATTATTAAAAAAAAATCTTAAAATGCACATATAAAGATCAGAGAAATCATTATTTCTATACTAAGACTGTCAAAGACTATGCCAACGATATGTGTTTTGTCAAGATTGGAAAACGTTTTGATTTATAAAGCGATTTATAAAACCTGACACACCCACTAAGGGGAGGAGCATGTTACAATAACTTAGAGTACCGTTTCTATGGTAACGCAACATCCAATTTCAAAACGGTTTTGTCACAGGGTTAATTTTGAGTTCGTAAGCTTTCGAATGATACCTAATTTATGATAATTACTAAAATATGTGATATGACAAAAGTATGGTAACCATTAAAGGGTTGATTTGTATTTTGTATTAATTTTCAATTTTCTTTTTATCCTATTTTTTATTTACATTTTATCTTTTACTTTATGTGTTGTTATTATTATTATTATTATTATTATATATAAACAGACATGTCTGAGAGTCCTTGAAGTCAGTTATTTAAGAATCTGGATTTGTTACGTCTCTGCTGGGGAGCACAGATTTCAGTCAATGTCAGGAATTATTTTGAAAAACACTTTGAAGTCAGGGCTGGATTTGGTTTTTGCTTAGAATTTGCTTTTATGAGATCAGCATTGACTGTCATATTCAAAACCTGCTGGGTAACTCTTGATGAGCAAAATCCCCTGATCGAGAGGCGTATTTATCTCAATAACAGCTCCTCTGGAAGCTCAAATTTCTCTGACAACACAACTAAAAGGATTACGACACAGGTAACATCCTGGTGTCATAATGCAATCACCTGAACCGGTATAAACATCACAAATATGATCCTAGATCAGCAGGCCTCTAATGAGATTAGTTACACATTATGAATATCAAGCCCATAGCTGGGCTTAAGCCTTATCTGGGTCATGGGTGTCTAGATCATGATTAACCCATGAGCAGCTTGATGGGAAATATTACATTTGGAGTCAGACCACCTGTCAGTGGCATGAAATAAAGATGACATCACTGCTGTTACACCTCTGTGGCGTCAGCTGTGAACTAAAGCTTTTTATGACATTAGTGAGGCAATAAAACTGATATAAAAGACATTAAATAAATCATCCTGCTGTTTCAACTTGAGTAGCTCCTTAAGGCCGAATGCCTATATACACCATAAAATAATGTGTATAAAGAAACTATTATATTAGTGTTAATGTATGTGGTACACAGTTTTTTTTAAAACTGAAAAAAATGTGTGTGCTTCACATTTAGGCTTTAACCATAACGCTTCTTCATGTAGTTGCTGGTCCGTAGACATTTTTTTTTTTTTATTTAGGGGGATTTTTCTTTTGATAAATAATAACAGGGACTTGCTAGGACTGGGAGTTTTATCCGTGACTGAAATTGTCCCTGCAGGAGTTTTGTCAAGGGCGGTGACACTCCGTAAATTGGATATTTTTCCGCTCGTCGCTGTTCTCCCAGGGACTGTGTTTTCATAACTCATGTTTTCCAATGAAATATTTTTGCTGTATTCTCATTGGCTGTTCAAGCAGCCACCACAGACACCAGCATTCACGCTGTGGATGTTCTGTTATATACACAGCTTGAGAGTTTGATCACAGACCCGACCTCAGCAGAAGGAAACGTGACCGGCCCCAGGATGTGCGTGCGTCTGTGTGTCGAAACGCGCCACAGGATCCACATCCTCTCCGCTTCTGTTTGTTTCTGTTGATCCTCAGGTTAATCAGAGCTCCTCTAATGGAGAAACACAAAACAGAGATGATTAATTACGGCCAAACACAACATCACGAGCTGCTCTTTTTGGCCTTCCAGCCTCCTATATCATGTGCGTTACCCATCAGTAATGGCCTGTGGGGTTGCAGTGGCGGATCAAGGCTGTATGTATTTTTGCGACCGAATCGCTAAACTGATGTGGCACTGTGGGAACGTTAAGTCTTCGGAGAGTGTAATGTAATCCATCCCCCATAATGCTCGGCATGTCTAATGGTGCTGCTAAGTTTAGTGCAAATATTTTTGGCTCAAAACTGACATTTTCTGCTACATATAAAAATAAGTAGCACTGTTGCTGTTTTGGTGTTATGAAGATAAAGGACAGAAAAGGGGGCGTAAAGAAAGCCGTATGTTTTCCTTTCTGATGGCATTTGTGTGGAGTGATTCTTTATTCAGCTCAACAAACATTTGTTTTATCGGTTCTCATGTCAAATTAAGATTAATGCCTCGCTCAACCTACCAGAGAACCTTTATCTGCTGCTGTGGTCAAGCGTCTGACGTTTGAAGAGTCGCCTTGAAATGCAAGTCTTAATCGAAGAGTCCTTAATGCTCCTCAAACTCACTCCAATAAACTACATCCGTATCTCTTTCCTGATGGAAAGAATCACACTAGCTCTGCGGAGAGTAGAGATAAGGCTTTGGTCTCATTGATTTATCTGCACTATTTTCCATATGATTTGGAGGACTCGTGCTCCATGGTAATTACGTTGTCTTCACAGTTGAGTTATTAGTTTTTGGACATCACGTGGCTTAATTATAAAATAAGTCATTTTTCTTAATTTTACTTATGCAAGACATATTTTGACATACTTTGCAGATGTATTTTAGGAGACGTACAGAGGTGTTGCATCATGATTTACTTTTGTTTCCATTTCCCTTTTTTTTTGCCCTTTATCTATTGCTATTTATCAGTTGTCAGACATAACATGAAATGTATTTTTGGAATTACTTATAGATAATTGGATAATATGAATTATTAGATTTGATTAATAAAAAGTTCAAAAGAACAGGATTTTTCTTGGAAAAAAATTTGGAATTTTCCTGCTTTCCATGTTTACACTGTTATAAGGTATAGGGGGTGCTATGACACATCTTCTGAAAGAGTACTTAACAGGGCTCCAGACTGCAACCAAATGGAGGCATTTTGTGACCTTATTTCCTGCCGGTGCAACTAATTTTTGTTAGAAGTCGCACTGGTGCCACCATTACAGTCCCCAACTGTTAAGAGCTGCCGTTTTTGTTACATATAAGAAACATCAAATGGCAAACGAAAGCGGAACAGAGACGCGCTACTTCTTTGAGCTGCGATGCACTGTCTAATATTGCTCCAAGCTGATAAACGGTCCGCGCAGCTCAAACGAGTAGCGTGGTTCCGCTCCGGTTTGATGTTTCTCATTCGCAAGCTCATACACGGACCAATCTCGATCACGTGACACCATTACTACACAGTGCCGGGAGATGCAGTGAGAAAGCGTTTGAATTCACCACAGAATTAATAATAATTTGTTACATTTATATACCGCACAAGCGCTTTACATATTGAAGGGGGGAATCTCCTCAACCACCACCTGGATGATGCGACGGGCAGCCATATTGCGCCAGAACGCTCACCACACACCAGCTGATTGGTGGAGAGGAGACAGAGTGATTAAGCCAATCAGTATATGGGGATTATTATTAGGACATGATGGACAAAGGCCAATAGGCAAATTTGGCCAGGATGCCGGGGTTACACCCCTACTCTTTTTCCAAAGGACATTTATTTATGACCGGGTGAGCACCCCCTGCTGGCCTCACTAACACCACTTCCAGCAGCTATATTTTTCCCAGTTGGTCTCCCATCCAGGTAATGAGCAGGCTCAGCCCTGCTTAGCTTCAGTGGGAAACCAGTCTTGGGCTAAAGGGTTGATGGCCATATCACCCTGTAACTCAGATATCCAGATCCTAATAACATTGCTACTGTGAGATCTAGAGGGAAGAATTCTCTGTTATAAACCACAGATATCAGATCAAACAGCACTGATGTGGAAACCAGGAGAAACATTGAGCCATGAGCGAAGTTCCACAAATCACCATGAATTTAATATAACACCACATGGTACTGTAGAGTAAAGTAACAGTTGAATGTTGTTTTTTTTTTACACTATTCATCTCAGGGTTTGTACAACCTTTTTTAGAGTGTAATTTAAGCACTTTTCAAAGGGATTTCAAGCGCTTCACACTTTTTCCAGCACTTCAAAGCTCTAAATATTATCCAATTTTAATGTTATTTTTAGTGTGATGATGACTCTAAAAGTTTAAAGGTGTAGGAAAACTAACACTTTGTGGCAAACAAGCACTTTTATTAAAAAAAGACATGAAATTATCACTATACTCAATAGATGGCGGCAGAGGAGCACTTTATTATACTTGTATATATTGTATATAACTGTGTATGTGACAAATAAAACTTGAATCTTGAATCTTATTAGCCAGTTCACCCCCTAATATATGGAAAAAAGTAGAAAGTCAAAAAGTCTCATGAAAAACAAAAACTTTACTTCAAATTGTGATTGAATTACACAGAAAACAAGTAGAGTGCTCCTTTTATAATCACTGACGCTGTCTGTCAGTTCAGTATGTTACTATAAAAGAACAATGGTACATTTAATACGAGTAGAATATTTAAAATTTAGGTTTTTGCACATTACTGTTGTTAATAAAAGTTAGTTTTATCTGCATATCAATACAAGCTCAGTGCTTCACTTAAATTTCCAATAAACAAACATATAATATTATTAGTAACTGCACTTATTAACAAAACAACACTGAATCTCCGGATCAAACACATGGAAAAAAAGAAGATGCAGAAATGAGCGATATCATATGTAATCCTATGCATATGTAAAATAATGCAACCATCAACATTAAACAGCATATAAATCAAAACGACATAATGTTACTGAATGAAATAGCTCAGGACGAGCTATAGGACTGTGAAGCTTTGGGAGTGTTGATGGACTCTATAGCCTGGCTCCGCCCTCCTACGTACTTCCGCTCAATTTTCATTTTCCTTCAGTACTCCGTCTGGGATTGCTGTATATTCTCTGGTTTTCTCCAGTCAAATTTTAACCGGTCCAATCAGTGAACAGAGGGAGTGGCTGAGAATGATGACGTTGATGTCGTGCACTAGTTTGAGATGGCACACGTCATGACCAAACGTTAGCGATTGGTTATGGCAGATCCATAGTGGCTCTGGACAGAGTTCCCGCCAGAGGAAGAGGAAGTGAACGCTTGTCAATGGAGAGTGGCCAGACTCTCTGTACGAGAGTCTGGCGTTTGATCAACGTTCTGAATCTGATCTGGATGTAGTCTTTGACAAAAACTTGATTTTTCTCAGCTTTTTGCTCAAAATGTTGATTTTTATGAAACTTAACCTCATTAAAGTTTGATTTAAAAAGAATGCTTTATTTTGACATATTGCATGTTCAGATATACATTCAAAAAATTATTCTGGGGGCCATGAACATTTTGTGGAAATGATCAAAAATGCTGGCAGTGGTTGGCAACTTAAAAAAAAAAAAAGAAAAGTTAAATAGATTTAGAAGTCTTTTCTGTCGATTTTGATCTATTTAATGTGTCCTGTGGTCATTTCGATCAATTTAATGTGAAGCACCATTGTGCCCCTGAGGGTGTCATTTAATACGGTCCACTGTATTAACATGGGCTTTCTCATCTCACCTGTCAGTACAGTGGTGTGAGGTTTGATTTAACACAGCATTAAGCAGAGCTGATAGATGGTGTCTCTGAATCCGATTAAAGGCATGAGGTTTGTGTGTCACAGATGATCTCATTTTGCGACTCCTGTAAAACACAGGGTAATCCCAGCACAATTCATCATGTTAAGCCACTGTCTCCTGGACAGATTCCATCACCTGCCATCTCTCGGTATTGTACAGATTTGACTCCCAGCTGTCAGTCAGTATGTTGAACTGATCGGATCTGGGCCAGAGGAGCAGCCATTGAAGCAGGAGGAGTGACAAGGGCTCATATTGAAGTTATTTCAGGATCTTAGATGTAGACGCAGGTGTGTGTGTATGTGTGTGTGTGAGCTTACATACTTTACGTGCTGTTGGAGTGTGTCCCAGTCTTTGTCTTATCTGGCCCAGCTCTCTTTCCTGTATCCCTGTTTTAACACAATGCACAGGAAACCGGAAAGAAGGAAACAGGAATACACTGGACTTGAGACTTCACTTCCAGCGTTGCCCTTATATGTCAGCGTCAGTCCAGTATTTATCACTTAAAGAACAAGCATAACTGGTTTTAGATCAGCATGTGTATGAATTCTATGGTGAATCCCATGAAAACATCCTGATCACATTTCGCCATATACTGTATATATTTCATAAAGAATGATGACTGTTACAATTTTTTTGCAAGTAACATTTTCCTCCCAAATCCTCACTTCTGGAGAATGATTACAATACAATCATTTGTTTTTATTTAAATCAGCATAAAGTAAAGGCAGTACCAAATCTTACAATGATGTTTCATACTTAAACAATATGTATTAAAGTCCATAAATATATCAATACTAGTTCTGTCAGTCAAATAACAACAATTAATCGACAACAATAGTTTTTAATATTTTTATATTGTAATCATTTCACAGTTACTCTCCAAATTAATGTAGACACAACTTAAAGACAGAACATTTTAAATATTTGTTGTAATGGCATGTTTTTATGAATCACAGCCACTGGTTTATTAGGCTGCTGTCACTTTAAGATCAGCCGCTGCCGAACATGACGCGGATCTGACGCTGTCACGCGCATCTCATTTCCTCAGAACTCTTTAAGTTCATTTAAGACGTTATTTAACTCATTTAAGACTCTTATGAGAATACTCCACAAAATGGGCATTTTGACATAATTCTGTGTTATTGTTCGTTCAAGTGTGAAAGAGAACAAGTGTATGTGTGTCATAGTCAGGACATTCACAGACAGCGCATTCTCTTCTGTCTTTTTTGCATGACTTACAGTCAGTAGTTTAAGCGTTATTCTTCTGTCTTTCTGTTTTGTGTGTGTGTGTGTGTCATAGTCAGGACATTCACAGTTAAGGCGTTCTCTTCTGTCTTTCTGAGCGTTGTGTGTGTGTATCATAGTCAGGACATTCACAGTCAGGGCGTTCTTGTCTGTCTTTCTGAGTGTCGTGTGTGTGTGTATCATAGTCAGGACATTCACAGTCAGCGCGTTCTCTTCTGTCTTTCTGAGCGTCGTGTGTGTGTCATAGTCAGGACATTCACAGTTAAGGCGTTCTCTTCTGTCTTTCTGAGCGTTGTGTGTGTTTTTCACCTGTGTCTGAATGTGATCATAGTCAGGACATTCACAGTCAGGTGACCGTTCTCTTCTGTCTTTCTGAGCGTTTTGTGTGTGTGTGTGTGTTGTTGTTGGAAATGAGGCCCAGGACAACAGTCAGGACATTCACAGTTAAGGTGTTCTCTTCTGTCTTTCTGAGCGTTGTGTGTGTGTATCATAGTCAGGACATTCACAGACAGCGCGTTCTCTTCTGTCTTTCTGAGCGTTTTGTGTGTGTGTGTGTGTCATAGTCAGGACATTCACAGTTAAGGCGTTCTCTTCTGTCTTTCTGAGCGTTGTGTGTGTGTATCATAGTCAGGACATTCACAGACAGCGCGTTCTCTTCTGTCTTTCTGAGCGTTGTGTGTGTGTGTCATAGTCAGGACATTCACAGTCAGCGCGTTCTCTTCTGTCTTTCTGAGCGTCGTGTGAGTGTGTGTCATAGTCAGGACATTCACAGTCAGCGCGTTCTCTTCTGTCTTTCTGAGCGTCGTGTGAGTGTGTATCATAGTCAGGACATTCATAGACAGTGCTTGAATGGTTTAAACGCATTTGAATTAATATTTTCTTTCTTTAAAATTTGGGCTGAAATATGACCAAGACATGTTCCTGTCAGGTTCTTTATCGCTCCATTTCTACCCTATTCTGACTTTAAAAGGTTGTAGAATGCATTTTTTCAGTTGTTTTTATATGGAATCAGACTTTATAGTCTCTGCCTGTCCGTTTTTCACTATCCACATGAATCAGATTTCTCTCTGCACCCTCATTACCGCTCCAATTAACCTTGAGCCACTCAGCTGCACTAAAGTCGATCGCAATCCTTTTCATCGGCACATCCACCCTCACGGCTCTCTCTTACATGCGCACACACACAGATATTGTGGATATCACGCAATCTTACTTCTGCGATTAAACTAATGACTTACAAATATTTCTCAAATGATCCAAACAGAGTCACAGTTAGAACTGATGCTCTCTATCCACTCTCGAGCATCGTCTGTAATTACTGAAAGATAGAGAAGAAGAGATTGGAAAGTCTCATACCAGAAATGAAATACCAGTAGAGGAAGAGAGCTGAAATGAGGCAAGGGAATAAGACTTTTCTTGTCAGATAAGGAGTGTGTCAGAGGACAACCTTGCCTGGTGTTTCTATACATGAGTCAATGACAAATGAGGATGTTCAAGCTTTTAAAAGTCTTTTATTAATTTTATTCATGTTGTACACCATGTTGGTTTTACAAAAACTAGTGTTACCAAGTAAAATGTTTAATGGTTTTCCATGTTTAATGGTTTTACTGGAATACTAATAATAGTATTAATTATTATATCTTCTAATTTGGCAAGTTTCTATATTACTGAAATCATCAAATAGTTTAAAACCTTACTGCACGCCAACCATTTTGGCAAAAGGGGCATAAATGACATACCCAATATAAAAAGGTTGCTGCTCATAAGTCATTCTGAATAGACAAATAACCAACATATATTTAGAAAGCCAACTCTTGAGAGTTTACATTTCAAGACTCAGAATTACTCAGGCTGTAAAAAAAAATATTATGTCAATATGGTATAAGAACTTATAACCACAAGTAAAGTGAAGCTAAAACTCTGCTTATGCTTCATTTCAAATCTGAGGATTATATCTCTAAAACTATGAATTTTATGAAACATTTTCTAAGACCATGTCATGTGAGTTTCTAGAGAAGGCTGATAAGATGCTAATTAAATATTTTACTGCCCCATAAACACTCATTTGCAGTCTACTATCTAATGTCTGGCAAGGTGAATGCTCCATTCACATTTCTATTGTTTCACTCGACAAAGCTTTCACACCTCTGCCGGTATCAAACATGCTTTTCATTGTTCTTTTGTTTGTATTCAGTCATTATTAGCCTTTATTCTGGCATTACAAGGCTTGCCCATCTACACCACTTTGATCCCACTATACATTAATCCACCTATTATCTGAAGTCTTTATAGAAAACTTAAAAAAAGTTTTCTTGGGACCTTATGTGAATTATTTTAACAAATTAGATTATGGAATAAAATAGCTCCTGTGCAACAGGTGCATTAGAAGCTACAATTAGCACACAAGCTACATAGCACAATTTAAAAGATTAATGTTACACTTTTACTCAAAACTCACTTTAAACCACTATAGAAAGTTTGTATTAACTTCCGTTTGCAATCTAATGTAGATTTTAGT
The DNA here is from genome assembly GCA_018749465.1 of Paracanthobrama guichenoti. Classification (NCBI taxonomy): domain Eukaryota; kingdom Metazoa; phylum Chordata; class Actinopteri; order Cypriniformes; family Gobionidae; genus Paracanthobrama; species Paracanthobrama guichenoti. The sequence continues at coordinate 12,478,781 of CM031952.1, read as the reverse complement.
CATATAATGTTGTTGAAATTTGTTATAGTTAGCATTTTATATGCAGTTAATCGCTACACCTGCTTAGCATTTATAATGTACACATATGAAAATCGCATGAAAATCACACAAACCATATACTATCGCTTCGTGTGTTTATTAGCTTCTTGTTTCACGTGTAGAAATGCTTCGTTGGGTTTGTTTTTCACGGAGCTCAGAACGAGGAAGTGTACAGGACAGCGTCATCCAGAAGGGAGGAATTTATGCCATGTAAGATGATTGACAGCTGTAGAGATCGAATAAGCAGTCATAACTGACGCAAACTAGGAATAGGAGAAACAGAGTTCGAACGCTCTTTCAGCTCTTCAGATTGCATAATTCAGTGGGAAATTAATAGAAATGGTATTCTGTATGATTAAATATTTTGCAAACATGTGAGAATAAATCAGTATTTCTCCAAATATGCACACTTTTGGACTAAAAGCCAAACAGTGGTGAAATATTGAAACTGGAGTCTTTTATCTTTCCAATGATACTCAGTTTGTCCCAAACAAGCAAGAGTGTGATGTTTTAACGTGTAGTGAATGTTGAACAACCGTAATCTTTTTACGTAAAGGGGTTAAACACTTGTCTCTTTTCATTCTGGAAATAGATGGTTGCAAACTTTTAGCGTGTATCCTTTAGTCAGCATTTTAAAATTCTGTCCCTTAGATGGAGATTTGCCCTGAAGGCTCACAAATAAAATCCTCCCCACATTACAAAACCACTTCATAAAAGTTTTATCAGTAACATGAAGAAAGCCATCAGTCAATCTCTCAGATCTACAGTGTACTTGTGTACGTCTCCACCCCAGATATCAGTTCTCTGGTTGATCATATCGGCGTCGAGATTAGATGTGTCATTTTTAGTTGACTCAATTTGTCAGAGCATCTGTAATCATTTTGGGTGTTAACTCGTCTTGAAAAGGCCATCTGTCTCAGATCTGACTGAAGACCCAGGGCAGGAATTCTTTAACGGTAACTTTGCAGCATAGATAAACTTAAGACAGGAAGCTTTGGCCTCCGCCCAATGCTCTGCATCTGCGCAAACTGTCAGATGCATCAAAGGCCTTTCCCGAACTCTTCATCAGAGCCTTGTGCCAACCTCTGAAAAATAAATAGGACAATTTGTGCTCTTCCTGCAATTAAAAGCATCAACATCTCTCCCTATACACATAAGCGTACGCATGGGAACAAACTCATATTCAGTTGCGCTCGAACCGCCGTGTTCATGTCTTTGTGAATCACTTTATCTATAATTTTATGTCAACATGACTTTAATAATGTTCATTATGTGACCTATTTCAGAGTAAAACACAATGTTCGTTGATACAATATGTAGGGCAGGGCTTGCAAAAAGTGTCCCTATATGACAGATTGTTGGAGGGGAGGGGTTTAAAGTTAAGCTTGTTCATGTCACCCATAAATTAAAGTCGGTTTGGATTAGTTATTCTTAGACCATGAATGACATCAAACCCATTGTTTCACTTCGGTTTTGCACAGCACATTACCAAGACTCTTGATTTGTGTCAACGCAGCACTTTGGAATAATGGGGTTATCTCAGAAATTATTTTGATTGATTTTGATATTTCAAAATCTCAGAACCAGCTAAATATTCCACATTGAAAATATATGAAATAGTCAATAATTTTATCCCTTAAAACTCATCTATGATCACCAAAATTACATATTTAAACTTTTTTTTTTTTCCTGTAAAAAATTCTTCATGCCTTAAAATAGCTTGAATGTAACTCGACACCCTTGCTTCATTTAGTATACACGGATACATGAATATGCAAATGAGCCCCGCCCCCACTCACTCATGCAGGCTCGCCTACAAGTCGATGTTTCAGAATGGTAATGCGTTTTATCTATCGCTCTCTACAACATCAGACACATAACGGTCATTAATATGATTAGCCTTTGGCTTGACTACGTTATCAAACAGCTAATAATGTGTTGCTAATGTTACACAAACCATGTTCCCGTTCGCCATCTCAGTCTCAGCGTCCTTAGAAACGCTTTGAACATCACAGAACGTCAGTGGAGAAAGGCATATAGTTCATCATAACATCGTAATATACATCATATACATAATTTTGATAAATATTGATAAATGTACACGATTTTTCATATCAACAGAAGAATATCCCGGGATAACCTGCTTCTCTTGAGACTCCCTGCTTCATAGAATAGTTAATGATATGCTAAAGCCCCGCCCACACGTGACGTGATTGGTTAGAAGGTAGTTTGTGAGGTCAGAAACACCAGCGATTTCAAACCGTGTTTTTGGTTCACTGGAGTTTTAAGGAGAAAATACTCAGCAATGTTGTTGACATGAATTCTGGATCAGACCCTATTCCTCTGGGATCGTGCAGAGCCTCTGAAGCCCTTCCTCTGAAACTGCATTGATTTGGACCGTCAACCGTTGGTTCCCATTGAAGTCCATTATGTGCAGAAAAATCCTGGAATGTTTTCCTCAAAAAACTTCATTTTTTTTTTCGACTGAAGAAAGAAAGACATGAACATCTTGGATGAGATGGGGGAGAGCCAATGATCAGGAGATTTTCATTTTGAATGTAATTTTGTATGTACTTGGACTGTACGTTAATGCTATGTTTTAATGTACGACATTACAGTGTTTAGTGGGAATTACTGGTGTCAGTCTACGACTGACTGGTTGAGTTTTTGTTGATGACACCTCATTACATCCCCAGCTGTGTGGCAGGAGTGAGATTAAATCAAGGCACATCTAGATCTTTCTATCTCTGTTCTGACTTCATGACACTTGGGAATGAACTACACCGATTTATAAAGTCCCTTTAGTCTTACAGAGCGTCCCTTCATTATAAAGAGGATTTCCAAATTATATTTGGCTTTTACACCATCTGTGTTCTCTTTCTGTATGTTCTTCTCATTGCCCATACCTGTCCCTAGATCTTTCCTTCAAACTTTCTTGGGTTCACAATCGCAACAGAACAAACAAAAGCACATTTGCATCAGCAAAACATTTGTATATACATATTTTGAGGACTCTAATGCCAGAAATCATTTGCAGGCTCATTAGGCTGATGGGATTGGGACAGTGCTGGAATGTCTCATCATTAGGAGCTAAATCAGAAGATGCTGATATGCTCGAAGAGTCAGGAAATGGGCTCTTTGCTTTTGTCCCTCTGTCATTCTCACAGTAAAACAAAAAAATCGTCTCCCAGAGGAGTCATCCGTCATTATTAAATGGCTATAAACAACTACGTTTGAGTTGGTCGTTGGTTAGCGCACACTAAACTCTCCCGTGTGACTTCACATCCACTAATGCGTTCCTCCTGTGGCATGTAAAGGTCTTCATGTTTGTTTGAGGTTGTTCACTGAGTTTAGTAGGATAATTCAAACACGGCTAAGATCCTTATGTGGATCTGAGAGACTCTGTGTGTTCACAAGAGAGAGAAACACTCCCAAAAGTGCTGTGATTAATGAGAGATGTTGATGCTGACACAGGTCCCCTACTGAGCTAGTTTAATCTCTTATTGAGGCTTTAGGAGAGAGATCTAGAGATGAAGAGAAGACTTAGGGATGCTGGTTATTGCGCCTAATGATTCAGAAGCTCTTCTTCGGTATAAAACACTGATTATAGACACAATGAATGCATAGATTGACTGCATAATCTGTCATATAATTTGTGAATCAAGGAATTTCAGTAGTGAAGTGCAAGAAACACAATATTATGTTGGTTTTGTTTTAATTTGTTAATATTTTCTATTAATATGTATTAATGTATTTATTCTTTGCAAAACAACACAAGTAGGCTAGTCTGTTGAATTAAAACTGTTTATTTGCATAGTATTTGCTGCCCTCTATTGGTATCTAAACAGTAATACAGTTTCAGGTCAAAATCTTCCATGGAAAACAATAAAAACAACAATAATAATTATAGAAAAAAATTCTCTCTGTCTTTAAGCTTTACTTCTAAGCTTCTTAGGGCTTAACATGCTTTGTATGTGTATCCTAGCATGCAGATTATTGTGCTAGTGTTCATGCTTGAAAAGTAAAATATTATTAGTTTAAAATAATTTAATATATTTTAAATAGGGCTGCCCAATAGTCTAATTATTTACATGATGTGCCGATTAATTAATCTAATTTATCACAAATTAATATTGCACATCAAATATGGCTGAGAAATTACCCCAGAAGATAATTATTATTGTGTTAAATGTGAAAATGCATCAAATAGACATAAATATTTAATTTGATTCAACAGAATTTATTACACATAAACTTTTAGGCTGCAACAACCATTATTTTTGCATCTGAATTGGCATTTAGATATATTCATAGACCAAAACTGTTTGGTTACCAGCATTCTTCAAAATATTCTCTTATATGTTCCACAAAAGAAAGAAAGTCATATTACATAGGTTTGAAGTATATGAACAAAAACAGCACTCGTGTGATATTGCTTAACTATACCATGATGTAAATATGAGACAAAAACTCATACAGGGGAATTTTGCCCTGATATCTTGAATTTTAGGGTCTTCAGTGCTCAAGAAACATTTATTATTATTGTTGAAAACAGTTGTGCAGCCTGCATAATATGTTTGTGGAAACTGTGATATATTTTTAATAATAATGTATTTACATTTAAATATGGAGTTCAAAAGAAAAGTGCTTTTAGTTGAAATAGACATCTTTTGAAACATTTTTAAAAAAATTAAATATGCATTATCCATAGATGGATGGATGGATGGATGGATGGATGGATGGATGGATGGATGGATAGATGGATGGATGGATGGATGGGATGGATGGATGGATAGATGGATGGATGGATGGATGGATGGATAGATAGATAGACGGATGGATGGATGGATGGATAGATGGACGGATGGATGGATGGATGGATAGATAGACGGACGGATGGATGGATGGATAGATGGACGGATGGATGGATGGATAGACGGACGGATGGATGGATGGATGGATAGACGGACAGATGGATGGATGGATGGATAGACGGATGGATGGATGGATGGATGGATGGATGGATGGAGAGACAGACAGATAGATAGATGGAGGAATAGACGGAGAGATGGATAGACGGGCGGATGAATAGACTGCGGGATGGATGGATGGATGGATGGATGGATGGATGGATGGACGGACGGACGGATGGATGGATGGATAGACGGACGGACGGATGGATGGATGGATGGATGGATGGAGAGGACGACAGACGGATGGATGGATGGATGGATGGATGGATAGATAGATAGATGGATGGATGGATGGATGGATAGATGGATGGATGGATGGATGGATGGATGGAGAGACAGACAGATAGATAGATAGATAGATAGATGGAGGAATAGACGGAGGGATGGATAGATGGATAGACTGCGGGATGAATGGATGGATGGATGGATGGATGGATGGATGGATGGATGGATGGATGGATGGATGGATGGATGGATGGATGGATGGATGGATGGATGGATGGATGGATAGATGGACGGATGGATGGATGGATGGATGGATAGATAGACGGACGGATGGATGGATGGATGGATGGATGGATAGACGGATGGATGGATGGATAGACGGAGAGATGATGGATGGATGGATGAATAGACGGACGGATGGATGGATGGATGGAGAGACAGACAGATAGATAGATGGAGGAATAGACGGAGAGATGGATAGACGGGCGGATGAATAGACTGCGGGATGGATGGATGGATGGATGGATGGATGGATGGATGGACGGACGGACGGACGGACGGACGGATGGATGGATGGATGGATGGATAGACGGACGGATGGATGGATGATGGATGGATGGATAGACGGACGGACGGATGGATGGATGGATGGATGGAAGGATAGACGGACGGATGGATGGATGGATGGATGGATGGAGAGACAGACAGATAGATAGATAGATGGAGGAATAGACGGAGGGATGGATAGATGGATAGACTGCGGGATGAATGGAAGGATGGATGGATGGATGGATGGAGAGACAGACAGATAGATAGATGGAGGAATAGACGGAGGGATGGATAGACGGACGGACGGACGGATGCATGGATGGGTGGATGGATGGATGGATGGAGAGACAGACAGATAGATAGATGGAGGAATAGATAGAGGGATGGATAGATAGACGGAGATAGATAGATATGATAGATAGATAGATAGATAGATGGATAGATAGATAGATATATAGATAGATAGATAGATAGATAGATAGATAGATAGATAGATAGATAGATAGGGATAGATAGATGGATAGATAGATGGAGGATGGACGTATGGATGGATGGATAGATAGATAGATGGATGGAGGGAAGGAGGGATAGATAGATGGACAGATAGATGGAGGGATGGATGGATAGACAGAAGATAGATAAATAGATGGATGGATGATGGATGGATAGACAGATGGATGGATGATAGATAGATAGATAGATGGATGGATGGATGGATGGATGGATGGATGGATGGAGGGAGGGAGGGAGGGAGGGAGGGAGGGAGGGAGGGATGGACGTATAGATAGAGGGAGGGATGGATGGATAGACAGAAGATAGATAAATAGATGGATGGATGATGGATGGATAGACAGACGGATGGATAGACGGAGGGATGGATGATGGATAGATGGATAGATAGAGGGAGGGACGGACGGACGAGACAGACAGATAGATAGACGGAGAGATAGATAGACGGACAGATAGATGGAGGGATATACGGAGGGATAGATGGAGGGATAGACAGACAGAAGATAGATAAATAGATGGATGGATGATGGATGGATAGATTGACAGTGCCCGAAAGTGACAGAGGGAGGTGACTCTGAAAGGGGCACGGACAGAAATAGTTTCCCCCTTTGACGTATAAAATGAATTGTTGATCAATATTTTCCATGAAAGCAGATGAATTCCTTTATACATTCATAATGCGCTTTGATTTTTGATCCTGTCCCACATATAGGCTAAATTACAGAATTGAACTCTATAAGCGACGGCTTTATTTGGAGAGGGTCAATGGAAGCAATTACATTATCTATCGTCTAAAGACCAGCCCGCAAACATAAAGCAGGAGAAAATGTTAGCACAAGCAGGATTCCAGTTGAGGATTAGTGGTTTTACACTTCACGGAGGGGGATTCGACATACACATGGCATTGAGGCTCTCCCTCCCTCGTACCTTCCGCTAAGCCTGAAATAAGATGATCGGCAGTTGCGTCATCCGTTTCTCCCCCTGCGGACTTTCATCTGAAGCCCTAAATGACAAGAGGATTTTAGAAGCAGATTCTCTCTTATGAGTCTCTGTGTGTGGCGAGGATCTGTTTCTACGGGAGCTAAGCCGAAGTGTCCCGGTCAAGCTGGCGGAACAGACGGACATCCAGGATAGCTGGATTCAGCTGGTTTACCTCCACCTGGGGGAGTGTAAGTCACTCCTGGATGCTTTTATTGGAGTTTCAGAGGAGTGCACCAGGACATGTGGTCTGTCGGCTAGGTTGAATGAATGTCAGTGAATATTTTGTGTCTTGCACGTTGTTAATCGATTTTTTGCTTTCTGTCTTCATCTTTTCAGGTGACCTGGCCCAATTTCAGATGCCTTATACAAACGTGGAAGTGATCCAAGGGAAGATGGTAGTTCTGCAGGCGTCGTACTCGGGTGGTGACAAACAGAAAAGCACGGTCGTCTGGAACTACATGTCCGGCAACACAGAAATGGTGACTGGCTTTTGCTATGCTTATGTGTGATGTGCAATACTCCATCTAAAGATGTTTACACGTTTTGATTTCTTTATGATGATTATTTTTGCATACATGTTTTTTATTTACTCTAATGTTTTTACTTTAGTCATATTAACTGAGAAACTGCGTGGAACACTGTAAAAATTAAAAAATAAATTTCTGCCAGGACATTATCCAGTAATTTTACGGAAACCCTTAAAACACAACCTAATGCAATGTGCAATTCAAAATACAGGTAAAACAATATGGAAAATTCCTTCATATTTATTAGGGACGCACCGAAAGTTCAAAAAGGCAGAAAATATGCCTCCAATCCTCCACTTTATTTTGATAATTAGTTAATAGGTAAATCTGATTCTGTTGCATAGAACTGAACGAAGAATAACATATTGATATTTAATATAATTTTAATATAGGCCTGTTTTCTGTCCAATTAAATAAAAGTGTGGTTATTTTATTTTATTGGCTTGCATTTTTTTTTAATTCAGATTCAGTAAAATTATTGAATTAAATTTAAAAGTCTAATAATAATTCAAACATACAAAAAACTAACTTAATTATTTTTTTATTCAGTTTTGTTTTTCGGGCTCCAGAATTTTCATTTCGTGCATCCCTAATATTTATATAGTACATTGTGGACTTTTATTTATTTATTTATTTTTTGACAGTGAATATTTGTACGTAATCACTTTGTCACACTGCAGAACCACTGAAAAATAATTAATAACTGATTATGTTGTAGTCAATGCATGCTTTTTTTTGCATAGTAAAATAAAACCTATCGCTGTAATTTGCCTTTTTATGCAAATAATTTTGTCTGATAAATACCTTAAACACATGTAGAGTTTCCCCCCTCATATTTAAAATATTGTCCTCATATTTTGATGGTGTAATCAAACTAGGGTTATTAAAAATAACTTTTGGCCACTAATAGTTCATTCAGTAGGTTGTGATTTCTGAGCAGTATGAGTGCAGTATCTTAGGTCACATCAGATGTTATTGTTTTATAAATCTCATAATGATTTCTAAATGGATTCATTTGGAGCAGTTAAGAACGTCACATGGTGGAATATAAAGTCTGGCCCTGGTCACTAGGGGTCAAGAGTGCACAGGGAGTAAATCCTCATTATCATTGCTCGCGTGAACATGTTTCCGCTGCTGAACGGCGAGAGGATTCAGAAAAGATTTATAATGAAATCTGATCATGTTATGTCAGTGCAAATTAGATTTCGAAATGGTGTGGTATTATGGGTGGGATCATTCCCGAGTTTTTGCACTGATGCCAGAAAGTTTAGCACCATCTGTGCATGTTATGATCTGGATTATGAATGACTTTATTGAACATAGTGGACTGATTTTATTTACTAAATAAAATTATCTTTTTTTTGTACATTTTAAATGGATGCTCATATCCACATTGTCATGACAGAATGACTTTGTCCTGTGTGTTAGCCCTTCTGTGGGTCATCACTCATATTGCCATCTCACCTTAAGAGCTTCTGTAATACTGTGATTGAAATGTACACTCTTGGCAGCAGCTCTCTTTCATTTTGGATTACATGGCATCTCATTATTCTGTAAGAAACCGTATTATCTGCAGATCCTCTATCCTGCATTTTCTTCAGTTGAGATTAACTCCGCTCACGGAAGGGTTATTCTGAGATGAATCTTTTAGACCGGTCCACTGAGAAATTCTGTCTCCGCCTCTGATTTTACATCACTCAATTTTTGTTATTGTACTTTTGCGCAGTGGTTTCAAGAGTGTTTTTTGTCTTTATTTAGTGATACAAATGTGTGGGTATGTGTGTGTGTGTATACACCGATCAGGCATAACATTATGACCACTGACAGACCACTGATGGTCTCTTCATCACGGCTCCTGTTAGTGGGTGGGATATATTAGGCAGCATGCGGTGGTCAGTATCTATCAAAAGTGGTCCAAGGAAGGAACAGCGGTGAACCACACAATATATATTATTATAAATATGAATTATATTTTATGTGTAATTTATTTCTGTGATTTCTGAATCTTCAGCATCATTACTCCAGTCTTCAGTGTCACATGATCCTTCAGAAATCATTCTGATATGAGGATTTGCTGCTCAGTTATTATTGGTGCTCAATTATTAATAATGGTTTTATCATCAATGTTTAATTAACATTTCTGTGGCAACCATGAAACTTTTTTTTAGGATTCTTTGATAAATAGAAAGTTCAAAAGAACAGCATTTAATTGAGATGGAAATCTTTTCTAAATGTCTTTATCGACACTTTTGATCATTTTAATGCATCCTTGCTTAATAAAAGTATTTATTTCTTTATTCACCCCAACTCTGGTTTGGTAGCGTATCACATTTTCCATAAAAATTATGATTTCTGAAGGGTCATGTGACTGATATTGCTGTTTTGTTGTATTTTTGATCAAATCAATGCTGCCTTAAATATATATTTTAAAAAAATCATTATATTAAAGGCATTCATATTTTAATATATATATTAGGTGTGGGACAAAATATCGATATGGAAATATATTGCTGTCCTGCTCCATGAAATACGAGAATTGATACGCGACAAATACCGATATTTTAATTAATAAATAAAGCGCTCTAAATAGGTATCCCTGCTCCCAGCGTCACTACTTCATGGCTCCTCGAGGTGGCGCTCAACACATGAATGAGGGAAACGTGAACATAACTTAACTACCCTAAGAAAAAGAGGTTTTTAACCAAGGGGGTAATCCAGCACCCGGAAAGCGTACCTTCCATAGGGGCAGCCATTGCTAACCAAGCCATCACCTGCTGTTAGCATCCCATTGACTCCCATCCATTTTGGCAGCGAATAACTTTACATCTGATGCATTTAAAGACTCCATAGGCCAATGATTGTGTCATAACCACGCGACTCTCTGTCGCACAGTAGAGAAATTACCGTATAGACCCGTATAGACAGGAGGAGAAGCTTGGCCGGCGGACCCGAGTTCGAGTCCCGCTTGGAGCGGGGCGGTTCGAACAGGAGGGGTTACATTGGTGCCGTGACCCAGATGGGAGTGAGGTTTGGGGGGGGGAGTGTAGCGGAGGCCAGCTAGTAGTTACTGTGCGAGTAAACCTCACTCCTCTGATCTCAAGAGGTTCGAACAGGAGGGGTTACACTTGCAGGCAGTCTTTTACTGTCTATGAGGCAATCGGGGGGACGTGGAGGCTTAAAGTCCGCTAAGTCAAGGGAGATGCATGGGGAGAAGCCCATAGAGAGCCAAAATCTCTGCAAGATTCAGTGATTCAGATTTGCACACAACTACTAGAGGACGTACAACAGTCAGACAGGTTGCTCACGTCACATCTACGTCGTCAAGCTCGGTCTGAGGCTGCGCAATACGCTCAGCCATCAGGAAGTGAGTGCTTCTGATTGACTTCACTTCTCTCCGTTGAAGTCTAATGGGGTCGCTGTGTCCATTTCTTTTACTGTCTATGCTTTTAATGGGATGGAGGACAGCAGTGTGAGTAAAATAATAGATGCCCCAGCCATGTTCAAATCCAAAGTCTGGAAACCTTAAAGTCCCAGGGAACCGGAAGTAGCAACTGAGTTTTCTTCAGTGCCGTGATGTATTTCCCGAGTGAAAGGGAATATTGAATAGAGGGCAGGGTTTTACTTCAGCGCTCCTCCTCTCCATCTCACTCATAGCAGACTAACCGTACGAGGGGAGTGGTTAAGGATATTCAAACCCAAGCCGTAAAACTGACGTCATCTGAGAAGGAACGCCATTCCAGACCGGAAGGAACTTTTCAGATTTTCATTAAATGTTCATTACCACGGCAAACAATTTTTTTTCTGTGTATTAACTTGCACGGATTAATTGTTCACCCTAAGATCTGTAATATGTGCTAGCAAAGTAAATAGTGTCAATTTTGATTTCATGAGGACTTTAACCTTTTCATGGGCATTGTGTTTTCATAGTTAGACCGATATCATGATGCATCATTACGCAGAATTGCTGTATTTTGAATTATAGTGAAAGATTCTCACCGTAAATCAGCAGAATTGTTATCAACTATTCATTCCTCATTTGTAATCATGATCCCCTCCCAATTGCCTCTCTGTCTTTCTTTAGATCATCTCATTCGTCGCTGGAGAGTTAAATCTTGGCACTTCCCAGTTTGCAGATCGAGTTGGTTTTGTCCATACAATGCCTGACACCAACGTGTCCCTGTTCATTAACAACACCAAAGCATCGGACTCAGGGAAGTACATGTGCCAGGTCGTGGGCCCGGGGTCCGGAGGACTCACCAAAGAGCTGACCCTTAATGTTAAAGGTGTGTACTTGCTGCCACACTGTAGCGCACACATGCAAAGTCATAACACATAAGCCTATGCACAATCCTCTCTCAGATGTGTTCTGTGACACAGGCCACGTATTCTTTTGCAGCGTTTCACAGAAAGAGCACCCAAAAAAATTATTTTACTGCTCATTTAACATCACATGACCCATCTCTTTCAGTTCCTCCCTCGGTGCCGGTGTGTCAGGTTAAAGAAAAGCCTGTTCTCAAAGGGAACATCACTCTGGCCTGTAACTCTAATGATGGTAAACCGGCCCCCAAATACAAGTGGACCAAGATGAGCCCGACCTCAGAAGTCTTTTTCTCTCCCGCACTAAGTGAGTCTATGTGTCCAAGTAAGACACAAGAATATGTTTACATTAAGTATTTATTTTAATCTTCTTTCTGTTAGCATAGTGTGTCTCTCTACTAGGCAGTTTCATATTTCAACATGTTTCCCCAAAAATGTCTTATGTGAAAAAAAGGTGAATTTTTGAGGAATGTCCCAGCCACTGACAAAGAAAGCACCATAAAAGTATACTAAAAGTCATGTACATGACTCAGAATCCATTTGTAACGGTTAACAGGAGATAAGGATATTCATGAATATACAACAGGTTCTCAAATCTGATCCGGTTCACCGTTTGTATCACTCCGTTTGCGCCGACTGTCATGGCGGTCGAGAAATTCACCATATTTTTCTTTTACAAATACTATTGTTGTGTGTGTTGGAATGAAGTGAGTTTTTTAGGCAAGAATGTAATTATCTAGACCTCAAGTATGTGAATCATATATGTACATAGCGCCTATTTTACCATTTGTTTAGAAGTTTTCGGAGATTGAGCTCCAGGCCATCCAGCGGGCGTTCAGCGCTCGTGTATCCGCCGAGAACAGCTTCATCTCGGACAGTCCTTCGGGAATTTGCCACTGACTCTTGCTGTATGTAGACAGTGGTTGAGCATGAGATATCATTAATTTGGGGTATATCAAATGGGCAATCTTTGGTCTTAGTAATCTATAACATGTTCCAGAGCAAATCGAATTTGGTTAAGGAGAAAATTAAGATTAATAACTTTATATTTAACATTAGGATTTAAGTCTTGTATGGCCTACTAGAGCTCTGCTTTTGTACATTCGACCAAATTGTTTGCTTGTTTATTTCCTATTGTCTTTTATAATGGCTATTGTTGTTAATTTAAATATTGTTCAATAAATATTATTTTATATAAATATGCTGTATTTGGTGTTGAGAAAGGGTCCGTCAGTGATTGCAATAGTCGACTTCAGTGACAGTTACATTATTAAACCATTAGATAGCGGCAGAGACTGTCTTTATGAGTGACTGATTGTAAATAAGGTTAGTTGTTTTAGCGCTGTCAATCTTTTAAAAGGACAAAGACAAAGAAATCGCTTTCCTCAGCTGACATTCAATTAATGGATATAATATTATGGACCTGAAGAATGAATGCTATATCAGATGCAGGTAATACACTCTCTCTCATAATAATACTCTACATAATACAGTACTCTTCAATGAACACTGAGCACTTTTATGATACTATAAAGGTGCTTTTCATCCTTTTTTGAAGCTTGAGCTTCAGTGGAGAAAGAGACCAATCACGTTACTCATATTTCCTTTTGTGTTCAGTGGAGGAAAGTAAGTCATGCGAGTTTTGAACAACATGAGTGTGAATAAATCATTTCAGAATTTTTATTTTTGGCTAAACTAATCCTTTAAGCATGAAACAGATTGAGATTAAACCTTGAAACTATTGATTTGTTGACCGTGATTATATAATTCTTGAGGCATCGGAATAAAATCCTTGGATATGTTGGACTTTATCGGTTGCTGTTACACAATCTCGGTTTCAAATATTTGATTGTTTGGGGATCTCTGGCTTATTTAAGTTACTTTTGCAAACATGCAAGTCTGACTTTAACCTCACACTGTTGTGTTGTTGCAGATGAAACGGCAGGAACTTTAAAACTGAACAATCTGAGCAGTAATATGTCAGGAAAATACGTGTGCACTTCATCCAACTCTGCAGGAGAGGAGACGTGCTACATCAACCTGGAGGTCATCACATGTGTGTAGCGCTGCTTGCTCATGAACTCCTGCTCAAAAGTTTGGGGTCATTGTTTTATTTTTGTAGCTTTTATTCAACATTAAACTGATTAAAAGTGACAGATAGATACATTTACATTAAAATGACTTTCTATTAATGTAAGAAATGTATTACAGCTTAAGTAGCATGACTGACAATAATTAGAAATGTTTCTTGAGCACCAAATCAGCATATTAGAATAATTTCTGAAGGATCATGTGACACTAAGACAGCAATTCAGCTTTGCCATCACAGGAATTTTATATAAAACATTTAAAATATTTTAAATTGTAATAATATTTCACAGTATTACTGTATTTTTGATCAAATGACAACGACTTCTTTCAAAAACATCGTATTGAGCCCAAACTTTTGAATGGTAATGTTTTTGTTTATTCTGTCCTGTAATATTTACTTGATTTGGCATAAATTAACTTGTCCTGTTATTTTGTGCAGCAACTAATGCTGGGATGATCGCTGGTGTTACGTTTGGTTGTATTGTGGCTCTCATCCTGATCATTATCTTCCTCGTCTTCATGTGGACAAGACGGAAAGACACAGAGGAGGATTTGGCCAATGAAATCAAGTAAGATAATTATGATTTAATGATTGATGCTAGTTATTGATGTCTCCTGCTCCCACGAACTCTCACAACAAGCAATTGAATACAGCAAAAAGTAGGAGTTTATTTTAGACTAAAAAATGACTGAAATAACAAATGGAAAACCTCTAACTCGGGTTATACATCTTTCCTAAATCAAAACAAAAAGCAAAATAAACCATGTTCTTACCTCCCTGCTATTCGTAAACAGGAGGAAAGGCACCCCACTACAATAAAGGTAATATATAAACTATAAAGGTAAAATAAATTGGCACCCCACTACAAAGATAGCATTTGATTCAATACAATTGCCATTTTACGCCATTTAACAGTTCAACTCCCCACAAGGAGCATGCTTAGGGCATTGCACAAAGGCTAAAGGAACACACAGTTAAATAGGCTTATCACTAGGGCTGGGAATCGAGTCAAATGCTTTGGGAATCGAGAGTCGATTTAATCGATTCAACAGAGTTGATCATTAATTCATCTCTCGCTCACTAATTGGTTGAACAGTGAACCAGTTAATAAAAAATAAAAAAATTCAGCGGTTATTTATATTATATTTAATAATGACATCACTAGAACGTTTTTTTTAAACAACTTAGTTTTGCCACGCTGAAACATTCAAATAAAGCCATGTGTGAACTTGATTATTTCATTCACTTAAGTTAATGGTGTTTGTTTCCTTCTGTGATTCTGCATCTTGGACAAGTTTACTACATTTTGCACACAATACAAACATTGATGCACAATGTTCTACATATCTTAAGTCTATAAAAAAAAAAACACTTTTTCTTCCTGTAATCCAGTGATAATTCTGAACGAAAATTATCGTTCAGCACAGATTAGTGGGCAAGAGCTATAATAACAAACTCTTTATAACGAGCGCAAATAACTTCCGTCGCGCATTTGATTGACAAATAAACCGTGCACTCTTATTTCCGTTTTGTTGTTAATAGAGGGTCTGCATCGACGTCACTTTCCCACCGGGCAAGTGGCAAAAGAGCTGCTGCATGACTGGAGTTAATAGGGGAAAACAAACATATGTTCGTATAAACTAACAGTTGGACTCGATATAGTGTTCCTTACAACTTACCAAAGATCCAGTGATCCATGGATATTGACATGCAGCCAGGAATGGTGTTTCCTGACATTTATATGAGCCTGATTTCGACATAAAGCAAATTTGCCTGTGAACGCTTTATATACATAAGATATAGGTAGGTCTAAATCCAGGTGATCACTTATATCACTGTTTTATATATATATATCGTCATATTGACTCGTCCAGCCCTAAAACTTACATCGTTTTTGTCAGCGTTTGTTTAAAAACATCTAATTATGCAGAATATATGATGGTAAATATTTAATTGATGACTTGTCAATACAATATATAAGATATAAAATTCAGCATATTGTCACAGAATAATAACTGCACATCCACTGCGAGTCCAGTTGTTTCTGTGACTGCGGAGATCCATCTGCTTCTCTTTTCTGTAGCTTTCGTCTGTAAAAATATACCTCAGATTTCTCGTCGAATGTATTTGTACAGTCAATCTCAAAGCTCTTTCCCGTTTTAGATGTGTTTTGTGTGTTTTTCGTGGCATTCACACAATCAACGCTGCCGCTCAGTCTTTTTGCCACTCAGTGGGCGTAACCACAGTCACTCCGGCTGGCGGTGACATCACACGCATACCCACTATATTGTGGTTATTTCAGTGAGCCGTTTGCCTCGAACATTCTGTGCAATTGGGTTAAAACACCCCAATTGCTGGGTTAGTCCATTTTCAACCCAGCTTGGGTTGTTTTTAACCCTGCATTTTTTTAGAGTGTATGTACTGCTGGCGATTGGCAATTTCAGGGGCATCCATAATTACAATTTAAAATCAATCAGAGTTATTGAAATGTATCTTAATTTTACAAATAAAGCTTCAGAGAGGGATACTTTCTGCATCCTTATGTGGTTCAATCTTTCGTTAAAAAATTCCCAAAAATATATCCGCTGTAGTGCAGCCGTCAAGCCGCCCACTCCAGTCCACCCGTATAATCAACCACACCTGCCACACTCTAATGGGCGTGGAGAACGAGAAGAACACAAACACACGTGCCCACACATACACCCTCCCACACAACAGGGACATACGAGTGAAAAGACACAGTTATGTCCAAGGACTTCACAATTGTTTTAATGATTTATAACTTGTGTAGATACTAAGTGTTTTTGTGTGTTTCAGGGAGGATGCTCAGGCTCCCAAACGCGTCTCATGGGCCAAGAGTGGCACTGGATCTGACATCATCTCTAAAAACGGCACCCTGTCCTCCATTCAAACCAGCTCTTACCCGCGAGACCACCACAACCACCACCATTACCCTCACTCCGACACCGCATCCATCAACACGGCCACGGGCAGCACAGCCGGCTACCGCTCACAGCCTCCGGCAGACGCCACATTGGAGCGCACCTTGCCGGGCTACAACACCAACCCCACCCTGCCCCGTGGGCCATTGGGACCCCCCAGCACCAACGGAGGCTCCCAGCACACCTCATTGCCCCGGACAGCCTCTGTCCAGCCTCAGATTCCACGTCCGCCAGTGCTGCCCACCACCGTAACTGCCGCCAATATCTCCCGCATGGGAGGAGTACCCATCATGGTACCAGCGCAAAACCAGGCCGGATCTCTGGTGTAAGGATCACTTCTGCTGAATCTCCGGAGGGAAAGAGGGAAGAGGACCTGCAAACTCAAGCACATTGGAAAGGACGGACTGGAACCGATAAGCTTATTGCCTCTGTATGGAAACAGCATGGTGTAATTTTCTTTACTTACATTTTTTATTTTATTTTTTATATATAAGAAACTTAAAGAAATATAAATATGCTCATTGTATTGTTTTATAAATAGTTTTTTTACTGTTCAAAGTATTACAGAAAAGCATCTACTTTCTGTAAAGTGGAACTTGTTAAACAATAAACAAGAAGACACTGAGATGTTTGAATTAGTCACTTTGATTTTTCATGAAAAAATTTAGCTGTTACTGCTTTACTGATTATTCTTTTGCGAAATAAAGATGCTAACTTGCCTTGATAAAAACAAATGAAAGGTCTACTATTCCACATTATACAGACACTCCTCATTAAAGGGATAGTTCACCCAAAAATGAAAATTACCCCATGATTTACTCATCCTGAAGCCATCCTAGGTGTATATGACATTCTTCTTTCAGACGAACACAATCAGAGTTATATCCAAAATATATTGTCTATTCACACCAAGAGAAAATAGTGTGCCTTGTTGGCAAGTGCTATTCACACTAGCTCCGCCTAACAATCCCTGTTTGGGCCAAAAAAGATCCAAAAACAAAACAACAACATATTTCAACGTCTTCAGTGGCGCAATCAGTAAAGTGTACGGATCTAGGTTTTGATGCTCTTCTCTCTCTTCCCATCACATACCGCATCGGAAAGGCATTTACTTTCAATAAAAATTAAGACAATTTTCTACAAATGGAAATAAAGTGCCTAACGAAATGTTTAATAATAATAAAAGCATTTATTGGGTCAGGTTAGAGGTAGGTTATTGTCCCATTAAGGCGGCATCCATTTAATAATTTTAATAAATATAATAATTTACACACTGTTATTATTGCATCCTGTTTATGTACAACAATACTGAGGTGCAAATAGTATGCATCTGTCAAAATAAAGTATAAATTACATGTAATTACTATTTACAGAAAGAACTGCTACTTTTACATGGTGTAAATAGAATATATCACTATTTCACTTGGTAAACAGCATCTACAGCTATTTGCACTTAGTGTAAATAGTATCTACCGCTAAGAACATGTTATTTTCACTGGTTGCTATTAACAGCATCTATCGCTATTTGCACATAGTGTAAATAGCCGCTGGCTATTAAAAAATGTCCTGGCTCTTCCAAGCATTATAATGGCAGTGAAAGGGTAGTTCTGTTTTGAAGCCCATAAAAGTGCATCCGTCCATCATAAAAGTGCTCCACGAAGGCCTTCTGAAGCAAAGCGATGTGTTTGTGTAAGAAAAATATCCATGTTTAAAACTTAACAAATTAAAATAACTAGCATCCGGTGGACCGCCTACGCAAGTCGACTTATGGTAAAAGAGTAACCGCAGGATGTAGGAGTATCGCAGGCTTTGATGCCTCTCGAGGTTCAAACAAATAGGACTGGCCAACAAACTCAACCTCCTCCGACATTTCTCTTTAAAAATTCTCGTTTTAGACTCTAATTCATGACCGGTGTTTTGTTTTGCTCTATCCTCTGCACTTACGCGTTCGTGAATACATCATGAATCAGGTCAAGGGTCACTCTTTCGCAGTAAATCAATGCGTATGGCCGTCTGTCGGAAGCTAGTCATTTTAGTTTATAAAGTTTTAAATATGGATATTTTTCTCACACAAATGCATTGCTTCAGAAGGGCTTTATTAACCCCTGGAGCTGTATGGAGCACTTTTATGATGGACAGATGCACTTTCATGAACTGCCCATTCACTGCCATTACAAAGCTTGGAAGAGCCAGGACATTTTTAAATATAACTCCAGTCACCTTTAGTCACCTTTATTTATACAGCGCTTTTAACAAGTCTGATTGTTTCAAAGCAGCTTCACATTGTTAACAGGAAAATAATGCAACAGAATTTGTACAGCCGTTCTGGTGAAACGGTGATGTTATCCGGCTAATTTCAAGTATCATATAGTGTCAATGCGGGCAGATCGGGAATATAGATGAGATTTAGGAGTCCCCAACTGAGCAAGCCAAAAGCCAGAGGCGACGGTGGCAAGGAACCAAAACTCCTTCAGGGTCAGAATGGAGAAAAAAACCTTGGGAGAAACCAGGCTCAGTCGGGGTGCCAGTTCTCCTCTGGCCGACGAACAAACAGTGTATGATTATAATTCTTAAGTCATATTAGGCAAATAGATATTCGTAAGATTATTTGAAAGATTGGAGTCGTCACGCCGGAGACGGGTTTAATGAGGATGTCGTGTCGATGCAGCATTTACGGGGGGAGTTTATTTGACACGCTCTCTGCAGACATTTCAGGGATGCGTTGGTCATGTCCAGGCGCTGGTCCACCATCTGATCTGGATACGGCCCGGATCCGGCTGACTGCAGTAAACCTCGGGATAAACAGAGAGACTCACATTAGCATAGATGCCATTCTTCTTATGATGTAACGAGTACATCAGGTGTTATGGGAAGTGTTCCCGGTTCCGGCGAGAATAATAGAGATTGATAATGTTTTATGTGTAAGCCATAGTAGAGAGATGCGTTTTTAGTCTAGATTTAAACTGACAGAGTGTGTCTGCTTCCCGAACAATGCTAGGAAGACTGTTCCAGAGTTTAGGTGCTAAATAGGAAAAGGATCGACCGCCTGCAGTTGATTTTGATATTCTAGGGATTATCAACTGGCCAGAGTTTTGAGACCGCAATAGACGTGATGGAGTATAATGCGTTACGTATGCCTTCAGTATTCGTCTGAAAGAAGAAAGTCATGATGGCTTCAGGATGAGTACATCATGGGCTAATTTTTATTTTTGAGTGAACTATCCCTTTAATAATTACGTTTACATACAATCAATAGCATATTTTCCATAGCAGAATTGGTTAAAGGGAATGTCGAGGACATCATATTAATTTGCTATATTTGCCTTTAAATGCTTTTTGGCCAAATATAATTCAAAACAAACCCGTGTTGATATATAGTAGCCTTTTTTTTTTTTTTTTTTTTAATTTAGAAGTGTAGAATGTGGCGGTATCTTAATTTATATTGTGGTTTTGTACCCCATGATTCTATTTTACAACTTCGATGATGTATTGTATTGTATTGATTATGTAAACAATAATTATAAACATTCCTTTAAGTCACTGTAAATAAGGTATTTATTTCTCATTCTAGGTCTGTGGATTCTAAGTTCATAATTAATCTGGTATACTGGATACAAAACCAAAGATTTCCTGTTCAGTGGTTGTAGATGTGGGGGAAATAGTTTACCTTGTAATTTTCAGACCACTGCTACTATCAATTATATTTACAGTTGACAACATTCCAGCAAACATTAATAGTAGCTTAAGAAATATGTGACAGGCACACAGGCTGCTATTTCTAGTTTCCCGAAAATAAATGAAAGGTTTCATTACCAGAAAGGTGTCATTACCAGAGTAAAATGGGTTGTGAATGGCAGTTCATGTTAACTTTATAGTGTGAGTATGCCAAAATGTAGCCTATGTTGATTTTTTTGAATTCACCACATAATTCGTAAATGCTTTTTAAACAACTGCTGTATTTTATTTCTTTTATTTTTTTATTTTTTCACACAAAAACTTGTATGTACTCAACTGTGCAACTGACTGTTTTTCAAGTACATCTTTTTTTATTTAATTAGAAATGTTTTATTGCCTGTAACAATATCAATATGTTTGTCATCTGCAGACTGAACAAACCTCAAACTGTTCTGTATATAGGACATTTACTGTCTATGGACATGAACACACTTTGTATTCATATTTTGAATAAAAGAAACTGGCTGTAAAAATGCTGTCAAGCCGTTTATTTACAAGGAAATATATAAGATATATACACGTAGTAAAGTAACAGTCGGATATTTTGTATCTAACAGTTATGTGTATTTGTTTAAAGGCACAATTTTTGGGATTTAAAAAATATCCAAAAAACCACTAGAAGAATATATTTTGTTGACTTGTGTACTTATTATCCCAAATGTTTCCAAGAACGTTTAAATTCGGAGAAATAAGCCATTTTAACCAGGACACGGACCGTGTCCACGCATCGCCTATCAATGACATCACACCCGTGTTTTTTTGTAGAAACCATAGAAACACCAAAGATGCTTTAATATATTGTGTTTTATTACACAGGTGAGCAACTGTTTGGGCGATTCATCGACAGAAAACTAATTGTTGTTATACAGATCAACACAGTTATCTGGTTTTCTTGATTTACCGCGAGTACCATAATAAAAACAGTCAAGACGTCATCAAGCTACGCCTTTGTTTTGAATAAGTGGCGAAATTACATATCGTGCCTTTAATTCGTTAATGACCTGTTTAGAAGATATCTGTTAATGCTAACTAAGAGCCTGTCTAGTGGTTAATTAAGTGTTTTGGTAGCGGTAAAAAAAAAAACTAAACTAAATAAAAAAGTGTCCATTGAAAGATTATTTTTCGCACACTTTACTATGGAAACGTGAACGTTAGGAAGAATCAACTGACTCTTAAAAAGAAGAGAGCGGAAGGTAAGCTACTGTTTTATGACATTTCTAGTGATCCATTATTAATAATATTCGGAAAAGATCAAACCTAACACGTTATGTAGGCCTAATATAAATAGCTAAGCTGTCGTGTGCAGTGTTGCTAAGCTAACTTGACTGTGGCTAGCATAGATATACGTATCTATGGTGGCTAGTGTAGCTTGTTCTCCACAAAGATGTTTACAAGAGCAAAAAACAATTACTGTTTTATCCAGTTATGTTTCAAATATAGCTTTTAAACACTGTAATGATCATTTAAATTAAATGATTCAATTAGATACCGAGTCAACAGACAAAATGAACACTATATTAGAAAAGAAATCCCTTCATGAAGGTACACAGGGGACTAATAACACTTTAATAAATAATAGTGTATTTTCACACGGGTTTAAGCACTCTGGAAACAATGAGTTATGGATTTATGTCACCTGTTTATTAGGGTCAACAAACTAACACTTTAGTAAATATTACACATCTAAAGTCCTCCTGTAATGCTGCGGTCAGAAAGCCTGTGCTTATGATGATCTGCATAATGTCTGACCTCTAGTGGAATGTTGTGGCATTACAATGAATCAGTCATTCAGGCTTTTTACAGGGTTTGACATTTATTGGAACTGTAACTCAGCAATACTTCACATTCCTCCATGTCCCTTAGTAAATAAGAAATATATACATTAAAGATGTAAGCATGAATGACAGTTAATGTTAATTAAAAAAAAAAAAAAAGTTTTATTAGACAAAATGATCAAAGAAACCACATCATGTAGAACTGTATATTTCATACATAGGATGAAAAAATAATAATAATCTCAGGTTACCCAAAATAAGAGGAGTCACAAGGTTTCTCCCTATAACTTGGCATTAATGTAGAACACTAAAACATGCTGTATCCTCAACCAACCTCGGCTGAAATGAAGCCACAATACTAAAACGGCAAAAAGCAGAATGTCTGGATGGATTATTTTCAAATGTGCTCTCAAAAATCAATGCATCTGCGCCTTCAGAAGATCGTGAATAATGCCCTTCTCATCGTCACCTGTGTTCAAAATGGATGTGAATTATCGAGTATTATGTCAAATGTTATGCATATCTTTAAAAATAAAAATAGTACCTGATCGTAGAGTTAAACCGATTATAGGTCACCTGTTACCCTTACACGTTCCGTATGGCTTTTGGCCTGAAGTAACGTACATAGTAGAAAACATGTAAAGCACCAGGCGCTGTGGTATGAACCTCGTGGATATGTGAATACAGGAAGGGCAGTGAGATGAGCAAGGTCAAAGGTCATTAGATAAGCAAGAGAAGGATGGTTAGATGTTCAGGGTCCCTCGCTGATACTGGGTAAGGGAGCTCATGCAGCTGGGCTGGAGAACCGAGAGAGGAGAAACGAACACACCTGGCCTCTCCACAGTCTCGCCGACAGCAGATCACGCTCAGGACTTTAGGTAGGACACAGAACTGCAGGACGGAGGCGTGACCAAGTATTAATGGGCTCAAAGTCTAGGATAAAATGTTCTTCATACATATATTTGAGCTGGAATGCATTATTATCTCAAAAGTACAATTTCTATCTATATATCCACTCTGCCCGGCCAAAAAAAGTTGCTGTTTGGATTTAAATTGGCAAATGCTTAAGAGTCAATGATTGGATGATTATTGCAGTAATTATTATGTTTCTATTATGTTCACTATGTCTCATCACTGATCCACAGCCTGTGATTGGCTGTTCACTACTGATGTCACATCACTGATCCACAGCCTGTGATTGGCTGTTCACTACTGATGTCACATCACTGATCCACAGCCTGTGATTGGCTGTTCACTATGTCTCATCACTGATCCACAGCCTGTGATTGGCTGTTCACTACTGATGTCACATCACTGATCCACAGCCTGTGATTGGCTGTTCACTATGTCTCATCACTGATCCACAGCGTGTGATTGGCTGTTCACTATGTCACATCACTGATCCACAGTTCACAGCGTGCGATTGGCTGTTCACTACTTATGTCACATCACTGATCCACAGCCTGTGACTGGCTGTTCACTACTGATGTCACATCACTGATCCACAGCGTGCGATTGGCTGTTCACCACTGATGTCACAGCTGAACTCCCTAACTCAGGATCAAAGTCTGAGCTGACAGAGAAAGCTGATGATCAGCATCATGGGACCAACAAAGCCTGAATAGATTGGTTTGATTTTGTCAACTTGAAACTAATCCTGTAACTCTGAGTTTGTTAAACTACCTTCATGGTACAGGCCCCTGGACTCTTGCCTTGTCAATACAAGATCTTGACCAAAAATTGATGGAAATAGTTATTTCCATATTCAATTTTTTTGGACGGGCAGTGTATATTTATCTATTTAAGAGCCACAGTTTCTCTAAATAATAATAAATAATAATACTATATAAAATGATCACAATAAAAACCTCAAAAACACCTCATAAAACAATTTTAAAAAATGTAAATTTAAATATTTTAGATTTACCTTTTAATATATAGTCAGTCAGGAGGGTCGGGACCTTCTCACTGTCTTCTTTCATGGCGTAAAGAACTGAAAAACAATATTACATTTTATTTATGCATTTGGCAGATAGTTTTATTCAAAACCTTCAAGGTGCACATTTACAGTTTTATTTTTATCAGTTCTTGCCTTCCCTTGGCATGGCTAGCGTCATACGCCCTATAATATATAGTTGAATTATTAGTGTAGTTCAGTACACTTACTTTTTGTGAGCATTTGCAAGTCATCCACAGATGGAGGAGTCCCTTTTTTCTCATATGGGATGACTGTGTTTAGGTACTTTTGACCACATGTGAGAAAAACACAGACACAGTTAACGTGTCATCATATTTTATATCTGCATACACTATATATACATGAACTGAAATGCTCCTCCTCACCTGTCTTTCTGTCCCTGAGGTCCCAAAGGTCTGTCTGATCCCTGTCTGCAGGATGTTGGACAGACCCTCCATGCTGAAGCGCTGGAAAGCATTAAAATATAAAATATTTACTACCAGAGGCTTCTGCTCACATACTGTACAGTTCAAGCTAGAGAAAAGACCTGGCATAATTCAACTGGAGATCTAGATCTGGAGCTGTGAAATTATTTCATGTTTCAGCAAATGATCTTTATAACAATGTTGTGGTGCTGTTTATTTACTTAAGGATTTTAAACAATTTTATTTCTATTGTTTTAATTAAATTAAATATATATATTTAACAAACAACCCAGTCACATGTGACACTCGTTCATGAAATCACCACCAGGTGGCACAAAGGAACAGTTTGCAGCATTGCTCAGTAACGCTGCGTTCACAAGGCCCTTCAGCATCAACACTTGGTGGTGGGCGTGTCTGAAGCTGGTGCTGACATGACCGTCACAGTGAAAAACAGCCAATCATATTACTTTTCCTTGCATGAACGCAGTTGGCTAGCGTTGCGCTAGGGTATTTGCATAGGCGATCTGATTCACTGACGCTCTGTGTTGCCACTTCTGCCGTGAGCAACGCCAGTGACGCGACACAACGGAACCCACAATTCAGTTCAGCAATGCATGACGTCACCTATTCAAAGTAAATGAGAATTGTAAGTGTAATGCAGCGTAAGGCTGTAATTGTGATGTTTTACTTATATGATAAATAATTAGCCAAGATTAAATGTTATAATACTATGTTACTACATTTAATCTTGGCAATTTTTTTTATCATATAATTGTTTAATGTTCCAGCTATTTGACTACTGTTACAGTGACACCCCTCCAATCACTGAATTCAAGCTCTAGGCATGCAGACACTTCTACACACATTTGTGAGAGAATGGCTCGCTCTCAGGAGCTCAGTGAACTCAAGCGTGGTACCGTGATAGGTTGCCACCTGTGCAATAAATCCATTCCTGAAATTTCCTCACTACTAAATATTCCATGCTCAACTGTTAGTGGGATTATAACAAAGAGGAAGCAATTGGGAACAACAGCAACTCAGCCACGAAGTGGTAGGCCACGTAAAAAATCACAGAGCGGGGTCAGCGCATGCTGAGGGTCACAGTGCGCAGAAGTCTCCAACTTTCTGCAGTCAGTAGCTACAGGCCTCCAAACTTCTGTGGCCTTCAGATGAGCTCAAGAACAGTGCGCAGAGAGCTTCATGGAATGGGTTTCCATGGCCGAGCAGCTCATCCAAGCCTTACATCACCAAGTGCAATGCAAAGTGTGGGATACAGTGGTGTAAAGCACACCGCCACTGGACTCTAGAGCAGTGGAGACGTGTTCTCTGGAGTGACCAATCACGCTTCTCTGTCTGGCAATCCCATGGACGAGTCTGGGTTTGGCGGTTGCCAGGAGAACGGGACTTGCCTGACTGCATTGTGCCAAGTGTAAAGTTTGGTGGAGGGGGGATTATGGTGTGGGGTTGTTTTTCAGGGGTTGGATTTGGCCCCTTAGTTCCAGTGAAAGGAACTCTTAATGCTTCAGCATATCAAGACATTTTGGACAATTTCATGCTCCCAAATTTGTGGGAACAGTTTGTGGACGGCCCCTTCCTGTCCCAACATGACTGCGCACCAGTGCACAAAGCGTCGGTCCATAAAGACATGGATGAGCGAGTTTGGTGTGGAGGAACTTGACAGTCCTGACCTCAACCCGATAGAACACCTTTGGGATGAATTAGAGTGGAGACTGCGATTATATAACAAATATTTTTAAAAACTAATAATATCAGCCATGAAATGAATATATTTATTATTTATAAATATTTATTTGGCCAAAAATAAAAATTTCTTTAAAATGCTACTTTTTTTTTTCTTTTGCCAGTTTCAACAAAAACAGACCTTTCACTTTTATTGGCTAAAACCCCAGGCTTCCGAGTTCAGGAAAAGTGTCACATTTCACAATTTGTCACAAAATGACTAAAATGATCAACCCATCCGTGTGAGAACATGGAGGTTGAGGACACAGAGATGCAGTTGCTTGCATGATGTAATCGAATCACAGCGGCATTACTGTAAGAGGAAGCCAGTATTGCCTTCACAGCTCATACTGCAGGGGAATGCTTCCTCGGCTCGTCCAGTAAATGCTAAGTGCAGCTGAAGAGTAATGGGCCGGGATCCATTAATCGCACAGAGAGATGTCTGTGTCTGGAGACTGATTGGAGGTAAATATCATGCAGCTACTTTCAACACACTTACTTTCGCAGGCATGCTTCCAATCTTCTCGGAGCGGGTAGATCCTTGTAGACTCATGGCCTTGTCCTTACGCCTGCGCTTGCTCAGCTCCCTTTGCTCCTTCTGTCTGTTCTGGACCTCCATTAGAGCTGTGATGAAGGTGTTTTTCACCTCTTTCTCAAACTCCAGCTCGTCCCTCCGGGCCAGCTGAGCCACCAGTTCCTCCGAATACTCCCGTATCGCCGCCTCCATCCGACACAAGATGTCAAGCAGCGCCGAGCTCGGCATCAGCCTCAGACCTGCATGACAAGCAGCATCCAGTTTCAAAAGACTTGCAACACTTGACATTCACTAATGTGACTAATGTTGGGCTTTAATGTAATATTTCTCAGTTGACGGGCTATTTTTCATTCACTTTTGTTCCACTGCATCTTTGGTTTCAAAAACATGTTTCACATGTCCGTGGGAATCTGAAACAACATGGTTTAAAATAGAAACCTCTATTTTCTACCTGTCTCTATTCCTGGGGAGATTGTTTACATTGACCTTGATCTAGTAATATTAAGGTACCTCTCATAATAATGACTCATGCTTTGTATTTTAACCATAAAGATAAACATAATCGGTTACCTGTCCATGTAAATACGAACTACATTTAAAGCAGTAGTACTTTTTTTTGCTACTAGTTTCATCTGAAGAACGTAATAAAAAGTAATCCCGAGGTTCATGTATATTTATTCATTGCAGGTTTATCTGGGCACCTTCATAAGAGCAGTTGTTGTTGGAGGCCTGAGACAGCATGCGGATCTCCTCCAGAAGGGAGGGGCTGCTGTTAGAGGAAGAGACCCCGACATCATCGTCCTCCTCTTCCTCTGTCTCTCCAGGATCTGGTGAGTTTTCCATCATCTCCACAATCTCCTCGATCACCTGGTGAGGGAATAAATGACAGATTTCAGTGGCCGTTTAAACAAGTTTGAGGACATCAGTAGAATTGCAGCTTTGAATTCAAGCTGTAATCCCATAAACAGCACACTTGATTTTAAATCCAGCAAAGCTTTGAAACTAGTAAACCTGCTCGATTTAAACAAACCTAAAGGCTAAATTGATCACTCATTATCAACACTAGCATAAAATGCTGGCACACTTATTTATTAACCTTTTGGGCATTAAAGGCAGGGTAGGCGATTTGTTCCAGGCTGGTTTAAAGTCTCACATCCTGATAGCATCACTAAGGTCTAAGTGTATTTATATGTATAAATATATCATCTGTGAAAGGTGTAGGACCATAAAATGTTCGTCCAATCATTGCATTCGGTCCGATGTCCTACCTGCCTGTCAGCTAGGGTTGGGTATTGAACTAGGGTAGGGCACCGACCGAATTACATCGGTACTATAGAGTACCGATTCACATTAAATCAATCAGTATAGACTAGTGTCTGAATATTAGATACAATACAACATTTCATAGAAAGTTTTTATGAATTCAATTAATTACAGTAAGTTGCTGATATCCCGCTATTTACAGGTAAATATTACAGTATGCAAGCATCACAGACAATGGCATACAGCGACCAAGGCATCTCAATGTCAATAACACTTCTATAAATGACTTACAGTTTCTTTACAGTTATTGAGGTAAACATCCCTAAAGTACAGAAAAAAGGTACTGTTGAGTACCGGCACCGAACTGGTACCCTACTGTCAACGTATGTATTTTAGGGGTTAAAGTCGACATTTATGTGACGTCAAGTTGACGTCGACTAGTCGATGATGACGTCATTAATGAACAAATAAGCCTGAACCTTGAGCTGAGACTTTTTTTTGTGCACAGCGCTGCCCAAAAGCTTATTTCTCCTACATAACAGCTTTTGTTTATCAGTTCTTCTATCTTTGGGTCGTTATATTTCTCACAGATTTCTGCTCGTTCTGAATCAGACACAGATAAAGTAGCCCAGTAAAGATTACATTTATATGAATGCTTTGAGAAAGCGATTGCATGTGAATTAATTCTTCCTGCCCGCGTCTCTCTACTAATAGTGAAGCTGTGGCTTTTAGTTATCAAAAAATATATGCTAGAACTTTTCAGTTTCTAAGCTATTTTATTGATAAATCACAGAAACAGTGCTGAAAGTGTTCTGCGCTACTGAGTGATTCTGTGTGTGGCGCGCACGATCTCCACGTGATGTGTGAGCTATGTGTGTGTGTTACAATGTATGCAGTATGCATTCATTTAGAACGGCGATTAACTTGCGTTACGTGTATAATAAGCTGTTTAAAACCTGCATTCTCCCGATCAATTTGAGCATCCAGATGGCATAATCAAACATATCTTGTGGAAAGCTCTCTGAGTATGCATTTATTTGTATTTGTATTTTTATTAATGTATTTCCATATCTCCGCACACCTGCTCACACAGACATCACACGTCATAAGCGTGTTTCATGCTATGAGTTAGACAGACGTCAGTCACAGAGCACCGCAACCGAAACAGCAGCTGCCTTTTATAGTTCCCCCTGAACCAAAACAACGAGCCCATGCTGCGTTCATACCATAAATACTGTAATTTGGAAGAGATGGAAACCCATGACTATATATTCAAATTTATGTGTTTCAATGGCAACACTATCAACGGCGAAATTAATCTGCAGCAGTCAGGTGGTACAGGTCAGTGCTCTAAGCTGTTATTGTAATGTTATGTGCTTTGAGACATGAGGTAGTTTAACGCCGTCTCTCGCCACGTGACGCTTTCTCTGTTGTGTGCGTCCATGTGTTTTGGAGGAGGCGTGGCTTTGGAGACGCTCTGAAGGGAGGGTGGGATCTCATGCTTTCAAAGCTAGCTCGCTATTGCTAGCCTCTCTGAAAATTGCCTACCCTACCTTTAATTATTAAATCACAAACAAAAAAACTGTAAATAAGCATATAATCATTCTCATTCTCTTATTTTTACCAGTGCACCACATCTGTTTAGGTTAGGCTCACCTGATCCGCTGTAATTAGAGGTTCTTCGCTCAGACAACTGGCATTTTCATTCTTCTCGTTCATCTCATCCTCATCTTTTTCATGTATCTTTAAAGCCAAGACAATGAAATGCTTTCACAATATGTTTAGGAGCATCAGCAGTATCAATAGGACAAGATGATAGAGAGTAATGGCTCCATATACTTCCATTACGCTCGTTGGTAATGTGCTGAGGAGAGTGCTTTCAAATGTAGCTTATAGAATGCTTGACAGCTCTTCTGGCCCGCATTGATGCACAACAAAAACTTCTCATCTACTGTACTGATAAAACTAGTCAAAATCTAACACTATTAGATTACCCAGAGTCATCTAACCAAATAATTAGCATAATATTTACATCTTACATGATGACAAAATCTAAAGAAAATACATAAATGTCAGCCAGTCAGTCGTGGGATTTGTTTGTGATTTCTGAACTATTTATTGCAAAGCATGTGACCAGCTGAATGCCAGGGAAAGTAGATCAGGTTGGGTTTTTGGCAGCGAGTGGCTGTATTTTCTGTCCATTTGGCATAAACATACCACACCCTGAATCAAGAGGGCAAGGCTCTGCTCTCATACAGTGCTGCAGGCATTTGCTCTGAGGAAATGAATGCCTTTTCAATTAAGAGAAAGTGTTTTTCGTTGGCCAGTGCTTCAATGGTGATTGCTTTAAAACTTTATTCAGTTTCATTAATATATATATAATTTATATTATTATCAAATTCCCCTAACTAAAATTAATATGTATTAATATTATTAACATAAGAATAATGATGATATCAAAATAGCTGAGTATTAAAGGGGCTATACGTAGAATTCATAAACCCTTGTTTTTAGCAACACCAGTGGCCGTTAAATAAACTGCAGCCATCAATATATTGCTTGTGTATCGTCCCCCTGTGGTGAAAATCACGTTTTTAATGTTGTTTGTGTGTCTATGTGGTGTTTTTAATATACTTTAAGACAAACCATGTGCAAAATCATGTCAACACCATTGCTGAGTATTTTGTTCTTAACTGCAGTGAACCAAAGACGTTTAAAACACGGTTTGAAATCGCTGGTGTTTCTGACGTCACAAACTACCTTGTAACCAATCACGTCACATGTGGGCGGGGCTTTAGCATATCATTTACTATGAAGCAGGGAGTCTCAAGAGAAGCAGGTTATCCTGGTATATTTTTCTGATGATATGAAAAATCGGGTACTCTGTCGTGGTGAAGAAGGAGCTGAGCTGTAAGGCGAAGCTCTTGATTTACCGGTCAATCTACGTTCCTACTCTCACCTATGGTCATGAGCTGTGGGTCATGACCGAAAGGACAAGATCCCGGATACAGGCGGCGAAATGAGCTTTCACCGCAGGGTTGCTGGGCGCCTCCCTTAGAGATAGGGTGAGAAGCTCAGTTACTCGGGAGGAGCTCAGAGTAGAGCCGTTGCTCCTCCACATCGAGAGCAGCCAGTTGAGGTGGCTCGGGCATCTATTTCGGATGCCTCCTGGACGCCTTCCTGGGGAGGTGTTCCGGACATGTCCCACCAGGAGGAGGCCCCGGGGAAGACCTAGGACACGCCTCGGGGTTCCCCTGGAAGAGCTGGAGGAAGTGGCTAGGGAGAGGGAAGTCTGGGCGTCTCTGCTTAGACTGTTGCCCCCGCGACCCGGATAAGCGGAAGATAATGGATGGATGGATGGATGTATATTATGATGTTATGATGAACTATATGCCTTTCTCCACTGGCGTTCTGTGATGTTCAAAGCGTTTCTAAGATGGCGAACGGGAACATGGTTTGTGTAACATTAGCAACACATTATTAGCTATTTGATAATGTAGTCAAGCCAAAGGCTAATCATATTAAGGACCGTTATGTGTCCGGCGTGGTAAAGAGCGACACCATTGTGCAGTGTTTTTGACGTAGGCAGAACTGATCCTTTAACGAACATCCAGACGGCGTCCACGCTGCTGAGAGTGACTTTAAATGAATATGTACAGTAAATATGTCCTCAATAACAAAATAAACAAAAGTGACAGCGGTGAGAAATCAGCAGAATTGAATGATATTGATGTGGATATGTTTTCACCGGGCATCATGTCAACAGTAGCGGTTATTAAAATGACACTGTTATGATAGTTTGATTATAAAGTATATATTGAGACTATAGATCTGACTGTGAGACTATAGTTTGAATGAATCCCTTTTCTTTGCATGACACATCTTTTGGCATTATCCTGAACATTGTATGAGCATCTCATAGAATGGAAGAGAGGCTCTCGGGAGCACATTTACACCTCACATCCTTTTGATTTTCCCGGCAAAAACGTCCTGAGTTCTTCACATAAAAATCAGTCTACAGGCTTTCATAGACAATCTAGGAAGTCGGGAAGGTGTTGTTTTTTTTTTTCATTCAAGTTTCATTCCAAACTGTTCACACATTGTCAATAAAATAGCAAGTATTAATGCATGAAAATTCATACATATAGCTCCTTTAAAAGTAAACGTTGTACCTGCATGTGTCCTTACCATTTTATTGTACTATATAAACATAACTTGTAGTCATGTCCTATAGCACTAATCTATATAGTAACCCTGCAGGAAATACAAATCCATTATCATGTCAACAGCTTGAAAGTTATCAGAGCAGATGTTTACCTCCTGATCTGAGAGGTTGCCATTCAGTGTTTCTGAGGTGGGGTCATCCCAGCTGGACACAGAGGAGGGGATGTAGTTGTCAGTCAGAGCATCCCACACGCTACAAAAACACATGCATGGACATTTATATACACAATGTTCCAACCGACACACAATGAATATGGAACAAATGAGACATTCATTCTCAGAATTAAAGGATTAATTTAATCCTGAGTCATTTATTTTAATATTTAAAATAATTCACTCACCCCCATCTTGTCCAAGATGTTCATGTCTTTCTTTCTTCAGTCGAAAGGAAATTAAGTTTTTTGAGGAAAACATTCCAGGATTTTTCTGCACATAATGGACTTCAATGGGAACCAACGGTTGACGGTCCAGATCAATGCAGTTTCAGAGGAACTCTGCACGATCCCAGAGGAATAGGGTCTGATCCAGACAAACCATCGGACATTTTCAAAAAATAAATAAATAACTTTTTAACCACAAATGCGCAACTTCTGTGTTGTTCTTCTTCACGACGTATGACGCCATCACGGCGGAAAGGTCACGTTCTCTCCATCTCCAAAAAACTCCATCTCATGTTCTCCTCCAACTTTAAAATCGTCCGACATCGTTTGAAAGGGTGTTTGATTTAGTCTTTGCACGTTTGTTTTAACACTGGGTCTGTACTTCCACGTGAAGTGGAAGTTTATTTATTTTTAGAAAATGTCCGATGGTTTGTCTGGATCAGACCCTATTCCTCTGGGATCGTGCAGAGCCTCTGAAGCCCTTCCTGTGAAACTGCATTGATTTGGACCGTCAACCGTTGGTTCCCATTGAAGTCCATTATGTGGAGAAAA
Organism: Paracanthobrama guichenoti; assembly: GCA_018749465.1. Taxonomy (NCBI): domain Eukaryota; kingdom Metazoa; phylum Chordata; class Actinopteri; order Cypriniformes; family Gobionidae; genus Paracanthobrama; species Paracanthobrama guichenoti. The sequence continues at coordinate 12,445,040 of CM031952.1, read as the reverse complement.
ATCCTGGAATGTGTTCCTCAAAAAACTTCATTTATTTTGAAAGACATGAACATCTTGGATGAGATGGGGGTGAGTAAAATATCAGGAAATTTTCATTTTGAAGTGAACCGATCCTTCAAGAATTCTTTAAAAAATTCCACTTATTTGTATTAATGCTGTCACTGAGATAGGGTGACCAGACGTCCGGTTCTTCCCAGGACAGTCCCGTATTTCAGCTCTATTTTTAGTGTCCCAGCTTATTATGAAAAAATCTTATTTTGTCCCGTATTTCTTCTTTCCAAATTGTCTTTGCTAGGTGATCATATAAAAGCTGTCACACGAGAATAGCCAATACTATATTTTGGAGAGAAAAAAAATGACCATCCAATCACAATTCGTACTCGATTAACTTGGCGATAGTGAAGGCAGAATATTAGAGAGGGAGGAGCAGATCAAGTCAGATGCCAAGATGTCAGAGAAGCATGTGTACATTTAACAAGGGTCTTCAAAAAGAGTTTATCAAGTTATTACGCACAGTAAGTTGTGAAAAATTAACTCAATGTGATATTGTAAATCAGCTCTCTTTGTGCCTGAATGGTCAAATACAGACAACGTTGCCAATCATGTGGAATATCTCACACAAATACAGTCGGTTATGGTGTAAACAGCTCGGTGAAAACCGGATATGTGTCAATATATTAGATCCTAGCATTCCGTCTTAAAGTGACAGCAGCCTAACATACCTGTCTGTGTCATTAATGTTAATCGAACAATACATGATAAATAAACCTACTGTACCTGAATAGCGTAGTTTATTTAATTCGTAACTTTATCGTATTTGGCCTATTGTTTGTCATTTGCTGCTTTGTTCTTTTTTTTATATAAAAAAGATAAAAATAACTATATATGTGACCCTGGACCACAGTCATAAGGGTCAAAGTTATTTATACATCATCTGAAAGTTGAATAAATAAGCTCTCTATTGATTTATGATTTGTTAGGACAATATTTGTCCGAGATACAGCTAGTAAATCTGGAATCTGAGGGTGCAAAAAAATCGAAATATTGGGAAAATCTCCTTTAAAGTTGTCCAAATTAAGTCCTTAGCAATGCATATTACTACTAATAATACATTTTTGATATATTTACAGTAGGACATTTACAAAATATCTTCATGGAACATGATCTTAATATCCTAATGATTTTTGGCATAAAAGAAAAATCGATAATCTTGACCCACACAATGTGTTGTTGGATATTGCCACAGATATTCCCGTGAGACGCACAACTGGTTTTGTGGTCCTGGGTCACATTGTTATCATGGACATGAAATAACATTTCTCATATCATGAAATAAGTGAAATGTCCGTCCCGTCGCGTCCCATATTCCACCATGAGAAATCTGGTCACCCTGCACTGAGAATATAGAGACCGATCCAATGTACAGCATTCATTTATATGCATTTGTGCAACATGTTTAAGATGCTCTTTAAGTAGCTGCTTTCCATGTTTATATAACCGGGCTAGTGACAATGCTTTCTTTCTCTTTTCTTTCTTTCCTCTTTTCTATCTATTCATCTACATACTGAAATTACTCTCCACACTTTCTTTGTGCCTCTGTCTAGTCATCCAGGGAACAAGTGGCCATTCAAAGTGTGCTGATCTCTGAGGGCATACAGACACAAGCCTACCAGCCTCCATTCCAGCCCTTGCAACAACACCAAACTGGTACAGACTCATCGTCTACCCATATGTCATTGTCTGAAGGAGTTTAATTTCTGTCTGCTGTCTGAAGATCTCTAAAGGCAACATCTTATGTGGAATATTTACCAGCCGTGGCTTAGAATAGAAAAATCTGAGAATTGCAGCAGGCTCGTTTCTGTAATTCGTCAGATGCACAGCCATAGGCTGGATTCTAGTGCAAGGACAGATTTGTGTCTGAATTCAAGCCAAGAACAAAAGCCACAGGCGATGAGAACACATCACAGCAGGAAACGCAGAAAATAACATGCTAACAAATCATAAATCAACAGCATATTTGCAGCACAAACGAAGAGCGTAAGATGCTCAAATACTGGAAATCCCTCAAAACATGCTTGTTTTTATCTCTTGTAAGGCTACAAAAATGACATTTAAAGCAAATGCAATGCTGTCAAGCTACTTTTCTGATATTGCAATGCTCCTTTTGTATTTCCTTCCAATATTTGTGTACATTTTTGCCATTAGAGTCCCAATCAGTGATGTTTTGACATGCATGTGCGCTATATTTAGACCAAGGGATTTTTTTTGGTCCTGTTCTGTGAGAGGCAGATTTGACAGCAAAGACAGAATGACAGGCTGCCAGCACAGACAAGTCAGGACAAACAAAAGCACTGAGGCGTATAAAAATTTGCTGAATAATTCACGGCCAAACCATGGACACATGCACACAGACAGGCGCTGGCGATGGACAAAGGGTGTTTTTATACAGTTTGATTGACAGGGCTGTTGGCAAAGAGACATGTCCTCACTTTTGACTGGCAGAGAGACAGCCAACTGGATGGGCATATTTATCAACACAGTGATAACAGTATCCAGGGCTCGACAGTGCGACCATTTCACTGCAATTAAAAAACAGATGTGTGCGAACTGTAAAATGTATTTTGGAGCACCTGTGCGGATCACTTTTCTTAAATGTAAGCTCATAAAGTCTTCAATACCTTAAATGCTATAACAAGCATCTTAATGATCATTTTAAAGGAGTCTTATATTTTGGGGATGGAAAAACATAAATTGCAATACTTCCTAATGTGACTGTTAAATTTAAATAGGCTCTGATTTCATTAAATAAATGTGAGTGCTTCACATTTCAAAGCCTGAAGGTGGCGCTGTTGTGCGTTCGACAGGCTCGACCAATCAATGAATATCACACATTTATGCCGATCGATCGCTGATCAATTATGGCAGTGTTTACTGTACGGTGTTTATATTGTAATATGTTTGTAAGAAGGCATATTTTATCCCCTCGTCTGAATTTGAACGAGCTCCTGCAGTAATAAAGCATAGACATTTCAAAATAAGAGTCCCGGTGTATTTCAGGCTTGTTTATTAAATAAAAGTCACGCCGTGTGTCACGCCTGGTTATTATTTGGCTACACAAACTGTATGTAATTTCCATTTAATTTAAAGTAAATTATTGTAGCTTCTGTCCGGGACGCCCAGTCACAGGAAACACTAAAAACATTATTTGATGCATATTATTAAATGTATAGATTATACTAGTGTCAGTGTTATTATAGTTAACTAAAACTAAAACCAAATATCTTTACTTGAAATAAATAAATGTTAACTGACATAAAATAAAATATAAAAACTTGTACTAAAAATGTGTAAAAACTATACAGACATTTAAAAAAAGAGACAAAAAAGACAAAACAACAGTATCACTAAAACCTTTAACTTAAGTTAAAATGACTGAATTCAAAATATAAACAAAATCTATACAGTATCTCAGTGATACTAAAATAACACTAGAATGGCAAAATCTGTTAGTGTGTTTGATTGATATACATATAAACAGGTGCTCCTTGGGAAAAAAATAAGCATCAAGCCCTGCATACATTTATTTGGTGGCGCTTAAAGATGCAAAAACGTGAAGGCAATTGCATGAAACTGCACAATTCATTAATTCACCTACCCGCATGCATTTGGAAGCGTAACAGAAAAGATCTTGCTTACTCTTCATCTTGAAGCCTTTCCTCATCCTCCTCGGCGTGAGATTGGTTGCGTACGGGTGCCAGGCCTTCTGTCTTGGTGTTGTAATTGTGGAAGCACACGTTCAGCTTCTCGTCAAATTCATTGACCAGGTCCTCCATGGACTTGAAGCTCATCATCTCGGAGAAGTTCTCTAGCTCGGAGAAGTCTTCGCGGCACAGCGGGGCCAGAGGGATTGTTTTGTGAGGCCGGCAGGAAGGATGCTCGGATTCGAGCTCCTCCATCTTGCAGGGCCGCAGATCCTCGAATTCCTCATCCAGGCACACCAGAGGGGCCTCCATCCTGATGCCCTCTTAATCGCACACAGTCACGTGGAGGTCAGACAATCCCTGATTAAAAATATAATCACTGTCAACATGACATACAACCAGCTAGAACATAAAACGCTGAAAGTGGATCGTTTTTCACTTCTTAAACAGCTAAAACTGTATTTGAATATGAAGTTATATAACAGTGGCTTCCTCAGAGTCAAGAACATTTTGTGAGGCTTGCACAGTGTTTCTCAGATGACATCTCATTAAATTAATTTCTTTCTCTTCCACTAAGCAAGCATGCAGCACGAATGACTGCATTTCGCTCAAGCAGAGTGAAAGTAATTGTGTTTAATTTGCATGGCGGTTAATTCAGCAGAACCTCTGGGATTTTTCCCAATGAATTCTGGGACTGTGAGGGAGTCAAAGCCAAACAGCAATTATAGCTAACGCTATTCAAATTCACTTGTGATAAAATAATAAATGCTGACTTATGTACAGTAGCATTTTAATATTTACATTTATTTATTAAATTAAATGCTACAATATGAGTGTTTCTAGGCAAAAACGCATATTCTGATTTACCAAAAAAGGTCAAGATGCCTTCCAAGAAGATTCACTCTTCACTGGAGTGATCAAGTTCAGTCAGTCCCTCCAGTTTTCGCGATTCCGCGATCGCTGAATATAATGCAAACTCAACAAGATCATTTGTAATTTCACCGTAAACTAATCGCAAAAAGTCATTTTAATCACTAAAATAAATAATATTATCTAATTGAACTATCCCTAATTTTATTTATTTATTTTCCCGAGGATACAGACGTCGTGCATGCACAGTATGTGGTCTGTGTGAAACAGCCAAAGCAAATCTTTCTCGCATAAGTGCCCATAACCGGGCGAAGTGATTACGCAAGATGGATTAATGACCAAATAAAAGTATGATGTGCCTGATCGCACTAAAAAAAGAGTTAATAAAAGCGCTGTATACCACAAACTCAATTCAGTAGCGACACATGTGCATGCGTTTCGTTCTTGCCAGTGCTCGCACGAGTATACCGTGTTATTGCCCTTGAACAATCAAATACACACATAATTATGCCTAAATGTCCGTCTTGCCGATTATGAGTAGTTTGGGACGTGTGTCAGTATTGGATCTGTGCATTACTGTAGGTCTTAAAGTGAAAGCAACCTAATATAGCCTACACCTACTCCTGTCTGTGTTAATGTTAATCAAACAACAACAGCGGAAAAAACAACACCGTTTGTTTGTATCTGTATCTTTATTTATTTGTCCTATTGTCATTTGTTTATAAGTTCTTATTTTACTACTGACTGTTTACTTGATTAAAGGTGCGGTGTGTACATTTTAGCGGCATCTAGTGGTGAGGTTGTGAATTGCACCCCTCTCTTTCAGAGCACAAAGAGAAGCTACGGTGGCCTACACAGGACAAAGATGTCGTCATCGGAGAGAGCAGAGAGTGACTAGTGCTCTGTAGAGAAGTTTGTCCGTTTAGGGCCACTGTAGAAACATGGCGGCGCAAAATGGCGATTTCACTGTAAGGGGACCTGCGGTGTGTGTCGATAGAAACGTCTCATTCTAAGGTTATAAAAACATAACGGTTCATTGTGTAAGGTCTATATACACCACTAATAGTTATGTATATTATACTGCATTTCTGTCAATAGATCCTCATAAATACTACACACTGCACCTTTAATTACTTGAGAACTTTTTACTTGTATTAGGCAATTGCTTATTGCTGTGGTCATATTTCCTACCCTAAGTGATCATGTTATTAAAGCTACATAGTACACCACTGGACTAGCCTATTTTAATAAGATACCAAAAGCAAGATTTTGTTTGTTCTATTGTCGTGTATGACTATTGTGCATCTATAATATGGCAAATGTGGTATCCTAATTATGGATAAATATAGATTTCTGGAATTTTGATTGCGAAAATCACCAAAAAATATTGTGAAATCCTGGAGGGACTGTTCAGTTCGAGAGTAATTATAACATTAGTTCATGCGTCGCAGTCATCTGTTCCCATGAATGAGCTCAAAAGGCTTTATCAGGCTTAACGTCAAGCTAAAAGACTGCAGGATAAAAATTCATTTAAAACAGGCTTGCAAAAGCTTTTACCCCAACATCACATTAGTCAGCAAAGTGCCATTCCACAAATACACTCTGTTACTTAACCCCTAGTGTGTATGTGTCAGAATTAAGGTGATGACCTTTTCCACTTCCTAGTTTTTGGTTACCCATTGATTTGTTTGTCCGCCACCCATGTGCCTATGGGCAAAACCAGTTAAAAAAAACCTTAACATCCAAATCCAATGACCAAAGCACAGAGGTATTTCATTGTTACTATGATAAACTGCTGCCCCTTATTCACAATTCCTGGGGAAGGGGGTGGAATTGAGCAGGAGTGTAAATAGCATATTGACCTTAAATCAGTCAATGGAACGCAAACTGTGGCAATGGAATAACACTTTTGCTGTGGGACCTCCATTGATAATGACGTCATGTAAATGTGCATTACATTCATATTTATCACTGTGCTGATCAATGCAAGCGATATTTCCCAAATGCACTACTTAGAGGATAAATTCGGATTACAGGATGAATTTGTGAGCGCCAGTGAACGGTGCTTGCGGCAGGTGTGAGCTATGAATATGAGCGCAACCATGTCACAAGATAAGATTAATTGACGAGCCATGACGGGAAGAAATATGGCGGATCACATCATAAAGCATGGCTTTAATTTTTTTAAACATTTCTTTAGGTCATATGGATTTAAAAAAAATATTACTTTTAAATTATCCAAATGATAAATAATATTCAACTTGTGCAATATAAAAAATAAAAATGATCTTTTTCTCCAAATATGTACAGAATGAGCATAAGGGATGGATGCAGAACGGATGGAGATCAAGGTTACCCCATTTCCCAGAGGGAATAACGGGAAAACAATGGCGGGATGGAGACGGAGTGATGGAGGAGAGAGAGGGAAGAACAAATTACCTGCAGAAGAATCTCTCCTTGTGTATCTGGGTAGAAAGAGTCCCTGCTATTCCAATGTAGTCAGAGCGAAACAACCATCGGTCAGGATGAAACGACACCGGACGCATTCATTCCCGTCACACACACACCAGCTCTGTGTCGTGATGGCCGCTCAGCACCTTGTTCTAGTCCACGGCGTCTTGTCTAAGCCAGCCGAGGTGCCGAGTGTTGTTTTCTGATCATTAAGCAGCAGCCGTCCTCTCCTGTTCCACGGAGCCTGCGCATTGCTACGGCAACTGACGGAATCATCCTCCTCGCCGCCCCTCCCCCTTCTGCTCATCTCCCCATGCACCTCACTCTCTCCGCCCCCAACCCCTCCCGCTCCCTTTCTCTCGCTCTGCCATAAGCCAAATCCCTCCATATTCATGAGGAAGGGGAAAAAAACAGAGAGAAGCTGTAGTGGGGCTTTATTCACACCTTGAACTCGCTTGTCATCGGACACATCAGGGGTCTCTTGGCAGGAACCCTCCTCTCATTACCCCTCAAAGCACGCTCAAGGGATTTGCAATGAGGAAGCCGTGCTAACAACATGCACGCCGGCTCCTTACTGTCAGTCAAAGCTGGAAATGTGGCAAGATTACAGTGTGTTTATAATGTTGGTCGTGTAGTAGCATAGTGTGATCCAAAAGTCTGAGACCACGGCTGAAAATGCTACTATATTGTAATGTTTTATAATTTAATAATTGTTTTACAAATTATATTATTAGTATTTAAGTGAAAATTTAAAATGAACATACTGTCAAGGTTGGGGAGTAAAGAAATACATGTGACTTGGTTTTAATTTTAATTATGTTTTAAGTACTTTTAATGTCATTTATTTCTTTAAAACATGAATGTAAACTGTAACAGGCAATTCATGTAAACAAAATTGGCTATTCTGCAAAAGCATCCTAAGATACAGTTCTGCTCAAGTTTCATACCCCTTGCAGAACATGCAAAATTTTAATACTTTAACAAAATAAGAGGTTTCTGGGATCATAAAAATTGCATGTTACTTTTATTTAGTATTGTCCTGAATAAGCTATTTCTCATAATATAATAATTTACATACACCGATCAGGCATAACATTATGACCACTGACAGGTGAAGTGAATAACACTGATGATCTCTTCCTCACGGCTCCTGTTAGTGGGTGGGATATATTAGGCAGCAAGTGAACATTTTGTCCTCAAAGTTGATGTGTTAGAAGCAGGAAAAATGGGCAAGCGTAAGGATTTGAGCGAGTTTGACAAGGGCCAAATTGTGATGGCTAGACGACTGGGTCAGAGCATCTCCAGAACTGCAGCTCTTGTGGGGTGTTCCCGGTCTGCAGTGGTCAGGATCTATCAAAAGTGCTCCAAGGAAGGAACAGTGGTGAACCGGCCACAGGGTCATGGGCGGCCAAGGCTCATTGATGCACGTGGGGAGCGAACACTGGCCCGTGTGGTCCGATCAAACAGACGAGCTACTGGAGCTCAAACTGCTCAAGAAGTTAATGCTGGTTCTGATAGAAAGGTGTCAGAATACACAGAGCATCTCAGTTTGTTGCGTATGGGGCGGCATAGTCGCTGACCAGTCAGGGTGCTCATGCTGACCCCTGTCCACTGCCGAAAGCACCAACAGTGGCACGTGAGCATCAGAACTGGACCACGGAGCAATGGAAGAAGGTGGCCTGGTCTGAGGAATCACGTGTTCTTTTACATCACGTGGATGGCCGAGTGTGTGTACGTGGCGAAATGGTATTCCCTGGTGGCTTTGAAACTTGTGTGTAACAGTATATCGGATCCGTGTTATCTCTTAAAGTGACAGCAGCCTAATAAATCTGCTAATGTTGATCAAACAACAAGACAAAGATAAAAGATTGTTGATGTATTGCTGACTTGTCTTCTGTAACTGTTTTAATGACTTTTACTTACATTAATTAACCTAGTACTAGTTTTTGCTGAAGCATCGATAATTGTGAAATTTCACTGACATTTAAAATGACTCGTATCATGAAATAAGACTTGGATCATATCACCCACCAATAATTGTGATTTCAGTATTGACCAAAATAATCGTTTTACCATAATCGAGCAGCCCTAACATGCAATTAATATTGACATCTGTATTAGCTTGATTTTAAATATATATATATATATATATATATATATATATATATATATATATATATATATATATATATATATATATATATATATTGTGCATGTAAGATGCTCATTTCCCTTACTTTTACATTTTTATATTACCTCTGCTATCATCTACCTCTCACTTAAGGTTATTTTTTAAAAACACAAATGCACACTTAAAAGCAAATCTCAAAATGAGTATGAATTTTAAAATGCACATTATTAATGTTATGATATACAAATTTGCTTGTTGCAACAGAATTATCAGTTAATATAACATGGAAATAATTGTATTGTCCCGTACTGTATTTTAATTGATGCATCCCATGATTTAAACTTTTCATAATCCTAAATCCTTTCCATTCCCTGGTCTATATTAGATGTTTAATCACAGATTATCAATGTGGTCTCAGACCTTTAGAGCCCAAGACTTGTCTGACTCTGTAGGCCATCCAGTGAGAGTCAGAGAGACACAGAAATGCAGCAAAGACAAAGACTGTGATTTATAGGAACTGATGGGGCATAAAGTGCCAGTTTAGTTTAGTCATCGTATTGCCCATCCACCCTCTACGTCACACATACCCACACCTCCTGTGTGTTATGCCACTCTCCATGCTGCCCTTAATCCTTCACGGCTCTTAATCAGCGTCTCAGCCTTTAAAAAGACCCATACAGTTAGAGACGCTATCCTGCATGCATGTGTCCACATGTATACAAGCTGCTCAAAATTGGCTTGCCATATTCCAGGGATTAGCATCTGATTTTGTGGATTACAGACAATGCTTTCACAGTTTTGAGCAGATGACTGTGTGAAAGAACAAGAGTGAGGCACACGCTGCATTAACAGAGCTTAGGCATCACAGGATGTCCAGTCCTTATATAGTAAAGCTTCCTGTCCATGTGGCCAGATCTACTCAGAAATGGTTTCTGTGCTTGAAGTATGTGCATGGCTGAAATACAAATGCGAGTGTGCTTGCATTATTACTTGAAAATTGTTAATAATTCTTGCATGATTTAATATACACTGATCAGGCATAACATTATGACAAAACAGCCCTGACCCGTCCAGGCATGGACTCCACTAGACCCCTGAAGGTGTGCTGTGGTATCTGGCACCAAGATGTTAGCAGCAGATCCTTTAAGTCCTGTAAATTGTGAGGTGGGGTCTCCATGGATCAGACCCGTTCAGCACATCCCACAGATGCTCGATTGGATTGAGATCTGGGGAATTTGGAGGCCAAGTCAACACCTCAAACTCGTTGTTATGCTCCTCAAACTATTCCTGAACCATTTTTGCTTTGCGGCAGGAGCATTATCCTGCTGAAAGAGCCACAGCCACCAGGGAATACCGTTTCCATGAAAGGCTGTACATGGTCTGCAACAATGCTTAGGTAGGTGGTACGTGTCAAAGTAACATCCACATGGATGGCAGGACCCAAGGTTTCCCAGCAGAACATTGCCCAAAGCATCACACTGCCTCTGCCATCCACGTGATGTAAAAGAAAATGTGATTCATCAGACCAGGCCATCTTCTTCCGTTCCCCTGTGGTCCAGTTCTGATACTTACGTGCTGTTGCAAACTGAGATGCTCTGTGTATTCTGACACCTTTCTATCAGAACCAGCATTAACTTCTTGAGCAGTCTGAGCTCCAGTAGCTCGTCTGTTTGATCGGACCACACGGGCCAGCCTTCGCTCCCCACGTGCATCAATGAGCCTTGGCCGCCCATGACCCTGTGGCCGGTTCACCACTGTTCCTTCCTTGGAGCACTTTTGATAGATCCTGACCACTGCAGACCGGGAACACCCCACAAGAGCTGCAGTTTTGGAGATGCTCTGACCCAGTCGTCTAGCCATCACAATTTGGCCCTTGTCAAACTCGCTCAAATCCTTACGCTTGCCCATTTTTCCTGCTTCTAACACATCAACTTTGAGGACAAAATGTTCACTTGCTGCCTAATATATCCCACCCACTAACAGGAGCCGTGATGACGAGATAATCAGTGTTACTCACTTCACCGGTCATAATGTTATGCCTGATCGGTGTATACAATTTGGTTTATTTGTTGGATGGATGCATGTGCTTTGTCTAATAGACTTCAAAACATGTGAGTCCATTAATGGTTAATAAGAAGGAGGAGAGAGCTGAAAGTAACAGTGGTGGGTCTTTATGAAGGGGGAGGAATATTCTGCAAAGCCCCAAAGACGAATATGACATCATCTCCTATGGGAGTGTCAATCATTCTCTAATGTATTCAATAACTAAAACACTTAGATCATAAAACAGCCTATTTTTTTTTTTTAATCATCAAAGCGTCATTGTTTCGATGCAAAAACCCCTCTCAAAACATCATTCAAAGCTCCTTCCAATTGTAAAACCAAAAATAAGGATGTCTTTCTAAAAAAAAAAACAACAACCTCATAATCATACTTTATTCAAAAAATAAGGTCACGGATTATCTCATTCCTCATGTTAAACGTTCACTTTCCATCCTTATTACATTAGCTGCAATAAAAAAATGAGATGCACACAATGACCTGATTTCCTGTGCAAGACTCCCCCCGCTCACACAGATGCAACTCTCCTCCACAATACAGTCAAAAGATTCGGGATGACGGAGGCCCCATCGCCATGGTAACCGGGTTTGTGCAGCTGAGCATTGCGCTTGGAGCGGTTGCTGTGGTTATTGGTGAAAGATTGGACATGGCCCATTAGCTCCACGCCTCAAACACTGAAGGCCTAATAGGTCTGAATAACATGGCCGCTGAATTTAACAAGATAAGATGTTGTTTCGGCTGGCATAAATTTTATGCTGTGATGGCAAGTGTACCTCCAGTTCTTTTGTAGGGCGAGATGTAGTATTTTCTGGCCACTGTCAGAGATTAAATTGCCATTGAAATGTTTATTCATAAAAAAATATATATTTTATTAAAAGTTTGATGATAATTCAAAATGGTATCCCCTGGTGGCTGTGGCTCTTCCAGCAGGATAATGCTCCTGACACAAAGCACAAATGCTTCAGGAATGGTTTGAGGAGCACAACGAGTTTGAGGTGTTGACTTGGCCCCCAAATTCCCCAGATCTCAATCCAATTGAGCATCTGTGGGATGTGCTGAACAAACAAGTCCGATCCATGGAGGACCCACCTCGCAACTTACAGGACTTAAAGGATCTGCTGCTAACATCTTGGTGCCAGATACCACAGCACACCTTCAGGGGTCTAGTGGAGTCCATGCCTCGACGGGTCAGGGCTGTTTTGGCAGCAAAAGGGGAACCAACACAATATTAGGAAGGTGGTCATAATGTTATGCACAGATGTGTATATACATATACACATCTGTGTAATGTGATTAATCGATTTGACAGCACCAGTATTATTTCAACCAGTACCCTTTTTTAAATAAGAATTTTCCTAAATGAAAAGTGATTTTATTGCTCACAAGGAACAAAGCTCCCTGAGGAATACGTCTGCTGCACGGCTACTCTATATATTGTGTGACAGATTGAGTTCAGGATTTGAACACAAAGGCTTGTTATTTCTCCTCAGGCCTCATTAGTGTGCATAGGCTTTAATTCTGCAGATGTAGAGAAAGAGGACTTCAGCTATGATCAATACTCATCCAGGTTTCTCTTCTCAGCTTCAGAATTCACTTGGAAAATACAGCTGTCAGCACCACGGCCAGACGATCAATAACAGCATCTCCTCAAAGCCAGAGAACTACACACACTGCTGAAAACTCATCGACTAGAGTATCTGCCTTTATACTTGTCCATCTCAAACCATTTACAGTAAGTGACTAATAAAACTGCATTTTGTCTGAATAAAGCATAAATCAAGTACTGTTCAAAAGTTTGGGGTAAGATTTTGAATATCTCTTATGCTCATCAAAGCTGCATTTAGTTGATCAAAAAATACAGTAAAATCAGTAATATTGTGAAATATTATTAAAATAACAGTTTTCTATTGAATATCTTTTAAAATGTAATTTATTCCTGTGATCAAAGAAATGTCAGCACCATTACGCCAGTCTTCAGTGTCACATGATCCTTCAGAAATGCTGATTTGGAACATTTCTTATTATTATACATTTTGAAAACAGTTGTGCTGCTTGTAACTATTTTTACAGAAACCGTGATACATTGATTAATGTAAAAAAAGTGGCCAATAAAATATGCAAATATACGTTTTAATGCTTTTCTCATCAAAATGGCTATAAAGTGCTGACTACTCAAATGAGGCGTGAGTCTGCCCTCTAGGGGTTATCAAGTGCCAATGCTGACTGATTTTAACCATTTAGATACCCAATTACTCTCAAAGAGCATGCAAATCAAATTGTTTTGGAGATATCAAATGAGACTTTGAATTAAAGGAAAGAGATACTGGGGGCAGCATTCATCTTCTCTTTAAGATGTTCAAGCTCCTTTAGCTCTTTTAATAGATATTTGCATACACTATATTGCCAAATCACTGAATTCAGGTGTTCAATCCCTTCATGGCCACAGGTGTATAAATCAAGCTCTAGGCATGCAGACGCTTCTACACACATTTGTGAGAGAATGGGTCGCTCTCAGGAGCTCAGTGAACTCAAGCGTGGTACCGTGATAGGTTGCCACCTGTGCATTTAAGTCCATTCCTGAAATTTCCTCACTAGTAAATATCCCACGCTCAACTATTAGTGGGATTATAACAAAGTGGAAGCAAATGGGAACAACAGCCACGAAGTGGTAGGCCACGTAAAATCACAGAGTGGGGTCAGCGCATGCTGAGGGTCACAGTGCGCAGAAGTCACCAACTTTCTGCAGTGAATAGCTCCAGGCCTCCAAACTTCTGTGGCCTTCAGATGAGCTCAAGAACAGTGCGCAGAGAGCTTCATGGAATGGGTTTCCATGGCCGAGCAGCTCATCCAAGCCTTACACCACCAAGTGCAATGCAAAGTGTGGGATACAGTGGTGTAAAGCACGCCGCCACTGGACTCTAGAGCAGTGGAGACGTGTTCTCTGGAGTGACCAATCACGCTTCTCTGTCTGGCAATCCCATGGACGAGTCTGGGTTTGGCGGTTGCCAGGAGAACAGGACTTGCCTGACTGCATTGTGCCAAGTGTAAAGTTTGGTGGAGGGGGGGTTATGGTGTGGGGTTGTTTTTCAGGGGTTGGGCTTGGCCTCTTAGTTCCAGTGAAAGGAACTCTTAATGCTTCAGCATACAAAGACATTTTGGACAATTTCATGCTTCCATCTTTGTGGGAACAGTTTGGGGACGGCCCCTTCCTGTCCCAACATGACTGCGCACCAGTGCACAAAGCGTCGGTCCATAAAGACATGGATGAGTGAGTTTGGTGTGGAGGAACTTGACTGGCCTGCACAGAGTCCTGACCTCATCCCGATAGAACACCTTTGGGATGAATTAGAGCGGAGACTGCGAGCCAGGCCTTCTCGTCCAACATCAGTGCCTGACCTCACAAATGCGCTTCTAGAAGAATGGTCAAAAATTCCCATAAACACGCTCCTAAACCTTGTGGAAAGCCTTCCCAGAAGAGCTGAAGCTGTTATAGCTGCAAAGGGTGGGCCAACTCCATATTAAACCCTACGGATTAAGAATGGGATGTCATTAAAGTTCATGTGCATGTAGAGGCAGGCGTGCCAAAACATTTGGCAATATAGTGTATTAATATAAGATAGACCTTGTGGGTTTTTATCTAATGATGATTAATTTTCCCCTGAACGAGAAAACCGCAACAATGTATATGTGCTGGTGAAATGAGGACACACGACACACTGGAGCTTTCTATGAGGGAAAAGATGAGCGTTTTTAATTTTTTTTTTTTTTTTAATTTGAGGAATCAGAGTAAAAACAAATGTCATATACAGCACAAGTACTGAAAGAGCAGTTAGATCATGTGTGTTCTGCACTCCTGCTTGACATTAGCACAGTTCTAGAGTCGTCTAGAATCCCTTTTGTAAACTCTGCTAGTACCTTAGAGCGATTTCTAAATCATATACTTACAATTCTGTAAATATATACTGTACATACATAATATTAATATAGAAATATGGTTATCTAATGCCATCTTAAGCAGCACTTTTTTTGCACAATGATAAATGTAAAGAAAGTTAGGAAACAAATTCTTGGTTCCTTTGTTTTGAAAGGATACACAGTGCTAATTTGTTAATTCATATACGTGAAGTCAGTAAACACAGTCTGTCACATAGAGCCATGAGTATTAAGCAAAGAGATGCTTTAGATTTGTGAAACAGACAGCAGAGATATAACCTACACATCAAAACGTGAGCTTCAGCCCTCGGTGACAGGCCGTGACTGGTTTGACACCAAAAGCAAGGGTTCTTTTACATGCCATATAAAAAAAAGGCATTTTAGCAAACAATATTCAGAGCCTAGTGTGTCACGATCATTTTTCAATAGATCTAGAGCTCAGTTAATGTTCATGCCCTGACACAAGGATCTTTTATTTGTTTACTCAAGTGAATGGAAGTACTAACAAAAGAGCAATGTTGTGAAATTGCAGTCTTAGAGAAGGCAGCTCATCATGAGATGATTCCTCTTGGTTTTTCAGACGGATAAACGCCCCCAATGCTCCTAACACGACGAGAGATAATCACAACAGTGAGAGCTACTAATAGATCTTAGTCAGGTTAGACGCCATATGATGAAAACGAGGCTGTGAGGGACAGACGCGCAGTCTGTGTAAACGTCCTACATCACCTCATTTTCACAACTCGCACCTTTTAAAACAGTTTTTTGGGAATTTTCGTCATCTGAAAGTTAGATATTTTGTCAGCCGAACAATCGAACTATACACTCTAAAAAAATGCTGGTTTATAAACAACCCAAGTTGGGTTGAAAATGGACAAACCCAGTGATTGGGTTGTTTTGAGCAAACATTTAACCCAACTGCTGGGTTAAAACAACCCAATTGCTGTTTCCACAGAAAAAAAAAAGGTAATTGAGACTTTTTATCTCACAATTCACAATTGCACAATTCTGTCCAATTCTGAGGGGAAAAAAAGTTGCGTCACAATTCTGAGATTCTTTTGTCAGATGAGTTATAAAGTCAGAATTGAGTGATATAAAGTCAGAATTGAGTGATATAAAGTCAAAATTGAGATATCTGATATAAAGTCAGAATTGAGAGATATAAAGTCAGAATTGAGAGATATAAAGTCAGAATTGAGATATAAAGTCAGAATTGAGATATATAAAGTCAGAATTGACTGATATAAAGTCAGAATTGAGATATAAAGTCAGAATTGAGTGATATAAAGTCAGAATTGAGATATAAAGTCAGAATTGAGATATAAAGTCAGAATTGAGTGATATAAAGTCAGAATTGAGATATAAAGTCAGAATTGAGAGATATAAAGTCAGAATTGAGATATAAAGTCAGAATTGACTGATATAAAGTCAGAATTGAGATATAAAGTCAGAATTGAGTGATATAAAGTCAGAATTGAGAGATATAAAAGTCAGAATTGAGAGATATAAAGTCAGAATTGATATAAAGTCAGAATTGAGATATAAAAGTCAGAATTGAGAGATATAAAGTCAGAATTGAGATATAAAGTCAGAATTGAGAGATATAAAGTCAGAATTGAGATATAAAATTGTCATAAAGTCAGAATTGAATTGAGATATATAAAGTCAGAATTGAGATATAAAGTCAGAATATAAAGTCAGATATAAAGTCAGAATTGAGATATAAAGTCAGAATTGAGATATAAAGTCAGAATTGAGTGATATAAAGTCGGAATTGAATTGAGATATAAAAAGTCAGAATTGAGTGATATAAAGTCAGAATAAAGTCAGAATCGAGATATAAAGTCAGAATTGAGATATAAAGTCGGAATTGACTGATATAAAGTCAGAATTGACTGATATAAAGTCAGAATCGAGAGATATAAAGTCAGAATCGAGTGATATAAAGTCAGAATCGAGAATCGAGTGATATAAAGTCAGAATCGAGAGATATAAAGTCAGAATCAGAGATATAAAGTCAGAATCGAGAGATATAAAGTCAGAATCGAGAGATATAAAGTCAGAATTGAGTGATATAAAGTCAGAATTGAGATATAAAGTCAGAATTGAGTGATATAAAGTCAGAATTGAGATATAAAGTCAGAATTGAGATATAAAGTCAGAATCGAGAGATAGATATAGTCAGAATCGAGAGATATAAAGTCGAATTGAGAGATATAAAGTCAGAATTGAGTGATATAAAGTCAGAATTGAGATATAGTCAGAATTGAGTGATATAAAGTCAAATTGAGAGATATAGTCAGAATTGAGAGATATAAAGTCAGAATTGAGTGATATAAAGTCAGAATTGAGTGATATAAAGTCAGAATTGAGAGATATAAAGTCAGAATTGAGTGATATAAAGTCAGAATTGAGAGATATAAAGTCAGAATTGAGATATAAAGTCAGAATATAAGTCAGAATAAAGTCAGAATTGAGATATAGTCAGAATTGAGTGATATAAAGTCAGAATTGAGAGATATAGTCAGAATTGAGAGATATAAAGTCAGAATTGAGTGATATAAAGTCAGAATTGAGAGATATAGTCAGAATTGAGTGATATAAAGTCAGAATTGAGTGATATAAAGTCAGAATTGAGATATAAAGTCAGAATTGAGAGATATAGTCAGAATTGAGAGATATAAAGTCAGAATTGAGATATAAAGTCGGAATTGAGAGATATAAAGTCAGAATTGAGAGATATAAAGTCAGAGTTGAGTGATATAAAGTCAGAATTGAGAGATATAAAGTCAGAATTGAGAGATATAGTCAGAATTGAGTGATATAAAGTCAGAATTGAGTGATATAAAGTCAGAATTGAGTGATATAAAGTCAGAATTGAGAGATATAGTCAGAATTGAGTGATATAAAGTCAGAATTGAGATATAAAGTCAGAATTGAGTGATATAAAGTCAGAATTGAGATATAAAGTCAGAATTGAGAGATATAGTCAGAATTGAGAGATATAAGTCAAAATTGAGAGATATAAAGTCAGAATTGACTGATATAAAGTCAGAATTGAGTGATATAAAGTCAGAATTGAGAGATATAAAGTCAGAATTGAGATATAAAGTCAGAATTGACTGATATAAAGTCAGAATTGAATTGACTGATATAAAGTCAGAATTGAGAGATATAAAGTCGAATTGAGATATAAAGTCAGAATTGAGAAATAAAGTCAGAATTGAGATTCTGTATCTGAGACTTTATATCTCTCAATTGTCGCTTAAAATGTTTTATTCTGTGGCAGAAACAAGCTTCCTTAATCAACAGTACAAT
This sequence comes from Paracanthobrama guichenoti, assembly GCA_018749465.1. NCBI lineage: Eukaryota > Metazoa > Chordata > Actinopteri > Cypriniformes > Gobionidae > Paracanthobrama > Paracanthobrama guichenoti. The sequence continues at coordinate 12,426,575 of CM031952.1, read as the reverse complement.
ATACTGAACGCACTGTAATTCTATCCTTTGTTTTCATTCTTGTCAAAAATTAAATATGGCGCTACCCTGACTGAGGCCTATGGTCCTGCGATCTCAAAATGGGTGTGCAACCACTTCCCTTATCCTGCGCTGTGTTCATGCTTCCGCTTTATGCTGATCACACTTCATCAGCATTTGCTAAGTTGCACTGTTATGGTCAAAGAGGTCTAAGATTTTAGCTCATATATTGGTGAGCTATGATAGTTGATCTCCAGTGTTGGTAAAAATGAGAACAAAAATAAGACTTTAATGCCTCTGGAATTCTAGAAATTATTCACCGATAGGAATTAAAGAACATTAAACAGCCCGTTACAACATATTAACACTTTAAAATATGGTTGTTCTATAGTTAACCTTATTGTAAAGTATTACCCAAGAACTTTCAAACATTTTGGTTTCCCATAACCAAACATCAACAGCTATAATACTGAATTAAATTACATTTTTCCTATATTTAAAAACATGGCAAGGAGCTTGTTAAAGTGTTATACCAACAGGTGCATTTCAGTTCAGCTACATACTTTCAAATTCATTTGGTTTGTTAGTTGAATCTAAACAGAAATGTGATTAATCTGAGGCTGATATGGAGTTTAGGGTTCCTCCTGAGACACTAAAATCACATTGGCAAAAAAACCCTGAAGTGCTTATAATTGATCTTCGGGAATGGCAACAAAAATTAAAAAAGGCATGGATCGGTAAGCATACTGTATATTAAAAAAATGACAAAAAATATGAATGTTAAATATGTCATTAAAAACAGAAGTGAACACTTTATGCAATGTGTATGTTATGAAAGAAGAAATCTACAATAACAAAACATTCAATACAGAAGTTTAAAAAGGCTGTAAGTGGAAGATAGAGAGTGGAATGTGTTTGTGTTGTCTAGATGGACTGCTGAAATGTTTCATTTAAATATAAATCCGGTATCCAGGGTGGCGGACAAAAAAAAAAAAAAAAAAAACAATCTCAGAGGAACCGCCAGGAAGAATTTGTAAATATCAAATCGTGGTTTTTGGAATCAGGGTTCATCCCTTATTTTAAAAGCTACTTAAGAACTTGTTGATCATAAACTGTAATGTTTAGGAATGTGAAATATCACGTTGCTCAATGTATTTTGGGAGCACGCGCCTTCTTTCAATTCACATACACACTCTCTCGAACACATACACACATATGAGATGATTAGCTGACATGGTTCGGTTTAGTTGCTGTCCTCTTTAGCTTGAGAGAGAGCTTTCTCTGAGCTTGCCGAGCCCTCGAAGCGCTGGGAGGCGATGGCAGCCTGATGGGACATGCTCTTCCTCACAATGTCTCCTTTCCTCCATAGTGTAATCTCCTATGAATCCATCAAAGGATGATAAATACATAATACACAAAATAGATCATGTTCTGAACCACTGATGGTGAGTATTTCACCATTGCTAGGGAAACAAGCATGCATACGAAGTTAAAATGATCTGTCAAACTTTTGATTTTCTATTTTTATTTATAGGGCTAGTTCACCCAAAAATGAAACTTGCCAATAATTACTCGCCCTCATGTCGTTCCAAAGCCGTAAGACTTTCGTTCATCTTCAGAACACAAATTAAGATATTTCTGATGATATCCGAGAGCTCTCGGACGCCTCCATAGACTGCAACGTTATTACTACTTTCAAAGACATCGTTAAAATTATCCATGTGACTACAGTGGTTCAACCTTAAAGGGATAGTTCACCCAAAAATAAAAATTATCCCATGATTCAATCCCCCCTCAAGTCATCCTAGGTGTATGTGACCTTCTTTCAGACGAATACAATCGGAGTTATATTTATAAATGTCCTGGCTCTTCCAAGCTTTTTGTAATGGGAGTGAATGGGTGTTTCTGTTTTGAAGTCCATAAAAGTGTGTCCTATGTCATACGCTGGAACGCTAGTCTCTTGTGAAGGCGTCTACGACAGTTAGCGTTTTAAATATGGATATTTTTCTTACACAAATGCATTGCTTCAGAAGGGCTTTATTAACTCCCCGGAGCCGTGTGGAGCACTTTTATGATGGACAGATGCACTTTGATGGACTTCAAAACAGAAACTGCCATTATAAATCTTGGAAGAGCCAGATTGTAACTCTGATTGTGTTTGTCTGAAAGAAGAATTTTGTATACACCTAGGATGGCTTGAGGGTGAGTAAATCATGGGCTAATTTTCATTTTTGGGTGAACTGTCCCTTTAAATGTTATGAAGCAACAAGAATACTTTTTGTGCGCAAAAAACAAACCAAAATAATGACTTTATTCAACAATTTCTTCTCTTCCATGTCATTCTCCTGCGCTGTTCACGTTGTAAACACAGTGCAGTGCTTCCGGGTTCTACGTCAGAACTCCGGCTCTGTATTGGCCAGCTCCTGCATCAGCATCACACCATGTGTCGCTGTGCTCATGTGAACAACGTCGGCCAATAGTGAGCTGGCGTTCTGAATGTATAACCTGGAAGCGCTCCACTGTGGGGGGGGCACAAAAAAAGTCATCGCTTCATAACTTTTTTTTATTAAGGTTAAACCACTGGAGTCACATGGACTATTTTAATGTCGTCTTTACTGCCTTTCTGGAGCTTGAAAGTGGTAATAACGTTGCTGTCTATGGCCCCTTTCACACAGCAATACCGGTAAATTACCGTAAAATTACCAGAATGACTTTACTAGTAAATACACAAATATGCTGTTCACACAAGCAACAGCGTTCTGGCTTTTTACCAGTAAGAGACCACTCACTCACAAGCAGCAAAATACCCGTAAATTCAGTGATGTCAGTCATCGGAAATGATCTTTAAACACTGCACTGTTGCCTTCATCCACCCGCATGAGGAGAAGCGCTTTAGTTTTAGACAACGTCTGAGTGACAGGCAGAACGGATGATCAAACAGAACGCATGTTTGCTCTTAAAATCACGAGACACACACACAATAACAGAGCCGCAGCGCTGATGAATGGAAAAGGCAGCTGGGTCTTAAGTGCGACATGTTGAAAAAGCTGTGAGACGTGGCACAACGGTCAAAGATGATCATTAAGTGCATATTTAAATAGAAAAACTATTAAAAACCTTACTGTAAACAGCGCAGAGTAATCTCGTCATCTTCATAAGTCTTTCTGATTGGCCCAAAGCAGACGTCTTACGTCAGCGCGTTCTGATTTCATACGTAAATATAGCGGTAATCTTCATTCTGTGTTCACACAGAGCACATTACCTGTAATTTACTGGTAATGTTACAACTTCCCTAACCGGTAAATTGCCAGAACCAATTCACCTGTATTTTTGAAAAGGTCCTGTTCACACATGATCATTTACCGGTAAGACTGTATGTGTGAAAGGGGCTTATGTGGGGTCAGAAAGCTCTCGGATTTCATCAAAAATATCTTAATTCATGTTCTGAATTTGAACAAAGGTCTTACGGGTTTGGAACGACATGAGGGAGAGGAATTAATTACATTGTTTTCATTTTTGGGTGAACTAACCCTTTAACACCAACCTGTTGTTTGAAGTAACGTCGCTCTTCTTCATCAATAAGTACGAGATTCAGGTAATAACGAACAGAGAATTTCTTATTAATGTCCCTCATGGTGGGCGTCATCTCATACCCAGCCAGAAAAAGGCGGATGGGAATGGATTCACCTAAAGCCAGAAAAGATAAAGTTCAAATTTCAACATAGAAAAACAATGAGTGAATTGTAAATGTGTTTCATATTAAAGGTGCATTAAGTGGTTTCTGAGAAATACTGTTGATATTTGAAAATCAACCCAAAAACACACACCCCTCCCTCCATTGCTCTGCCCCCAAAATGCACGAAAACGCAATGCAAGAGTGCTCCATCATAGCTCAAGTGAAGCAAAATAACGAACGACAAGGGTACATAGAAGTGCACAAGCAAGAGTTGGTTGTTAGCCGCCAGCAGTAGCACAGTAGATGCAGACACTCAAAAATGTCCTGTAACTATAGCTAACATTACAGCATCATATCTTGGTTCTGTGAAACACCAATGTTACTCACGTATGCAGCAGAAACAACGCAGCCTCTGCATCCGTTTTCATGCCTTCCCACTGAGGTACCTCCAGCGCTGGAAAGCTTTTCCAATTTTAACGCGGGTCCTAAAGCTCTTGCCTGATCATAACCCTTAATTTTCATAACCCTGACCTTTTTTTCCCTCTTTTGTAATGTCTCTCAGCCATCTGTCTTTCTTCAAATCTCCCTCTGGCTCGCTCTCTCTCCATCATGAGTGAACATGCCCCCTACTGCTGATTGGCTCACTCTCTCCTCCCCCATCATGAGTGGACACGTCCCCTACCGCTGATTGGCTCACTCTCTCTCTCCCCATCATGAGTGGACACGCCCCTACCGCTGATTGGCTCACTCTCTCCTCCCCCATCATGAGTGGACACGCCCCCTACCGCTGATTGGCTCACTCTCTCTCCTCCCCCATCATGAGTGGACATGCCCCCTACCGCTGATTGGCTCACTCTCTCTCCTCCCCCATCATGAGTGGACATGCCCCCTACCGCTGATTGGCTCACTCTCTCCTCCCCCATCATGGTGGACATGCCCCCTACTGCTGATTGGCTCACTCTCTCTCCCCTATCATGGTGGACATGCCCCCTACTGCTGATTGGCTCACTCTCTCTCCTCCCCCATCATGGTGGACATGCCCCCTACTGCTGATTGGCTCACTCTCTCTCCTCCCCTATCATGGTGGACATGCCCCCTACCGCTGATTGGCTCACTCGCTCTCTCCTCCCCATCATGGTGGACATGCCCCTACCGCTGATTGGCTCACTCTCTCTCCTCCCCCATCATGAGTGGACATGCCCCTACTGCTGATTGGCTCACTCTCTCTCCTCCCCCATCATGGTGGACATGCCCCCTACTGCTGATTGGCTCACTCTCTCCTCCCTCATCATGGTGGACATGCCCCCTACTGCTGATTGGCTCACTCTCTCCTCCCCATCATGGTGGACATGCCCCCTACTGCTGATTGGCTCACTCTCTCTCCTCCCCCATCATGGTGGACATGCCCCCTACTGCTGATTGGCTCCCTCTCTCTCCTCCCCATCATGGTGGACATGCCCCCTACTGCTGATTGGCTCCCTCTCTCCTCCCCCATCATGAGTGGACATGCCCAATACTGCTGATTGGCTCATTCTCTCTCCTCCCCCATCATGAGTGGACACGCCTACTACTGCTGATTGGCTACAAATATGTTGTGGTGCTCCACTTTCAAAAGCATTTCTCAGAAATCGCTCACTGCACCTTTAATCAAGCAGAAACTTCATCTTTATAAATATAAGTGACCATCAGGAGGTGTGTTAAAGGGATAGACCACCCAAAAATTAAAATGATCCCATGATTTACTCACCCCTCAAGCCATCCTAGGTGTATATGACTTTCTTCTTTCAGCCGAACACAATCAGAGTTATATTAAATGATATCCTGGCTCTTCCCAGCTTTATAATGGCAGTGAATAGTGAGTTTTTGAAGCTTCAAAAAGCACAACCATCCATCATAAAAGATATCCATACGGCTCCAGTGGGTTAAAGGGATAGTTCACACAAAAATGAAAATTCTGTCATCATTTACTCACCCTCAAGTTGTTTCAAACCTGTATGAGTTTCTTCTGCTGAACAACAGAAAGGAAGATAATTTGAAGAATGTCTGTAACCAAACAGTTGATGGGCCCCAATGACTTCCATGGGTTTTTTTTTTTTCTATACTACATTTACATTTATGCATTTGGCAGACGCTTTCATCCAAAGCGACTTGCATTGCATTCAAGGTACACATTTTTGTCAGTTCTTGCTTTCCCTGGGAATCGAACCCATGACCTTGGAGTTGCTAGCACCACGCTATTATTTTTTGAGCTACAGGAAAGCTGAAGGTTAATAAATGAGCTCTTCCAAATCTTGTGGCATAGGCACTGCTAGGATTTGAACCCAGGATCTCCTGTTTACAAGACAGGCGCTTTTACCAACTAAGCTAAAGGCAGCGCCACCATGCAAGTCATTGGGGCCCATCAACTGTTTGGTTACAGACATTCTCAAATTATCTTCCTTTGTGTTGTTCAGCAGAAGAAAGAAAATCATACAGGTTTGAAACAACTTGAGGGTGAGTAAATGATGACAGAATTTTCATTTCAGGGTGAACGATCGCTTTAATAAATGCCTTCTAAAACAAAGCGATGCTTTTTTGTAAGAAAAATACCCAGATTTAAAACTTCATAGACTGGCTTCCATTGTCGGCCATAAGCATGTTCATGAGGAGCTCTGGGCGATGTGGATTGGGACATGTTCCGAGCGAGTTCAGCTGACGTAAGCGAGTTCACAGACGTGGCGCTTGCTTCATCAACACGCTTACAGAGCAAGCCACGCAAACAATAACAATAACGCCCTTCTCAAATCAGAAACCGTGGGTGGACAATTCAATCCGCATGCACAGTGAACGCGACGCACTGCTGCTTACAACGCCAGTCTCCATTCAGGGAATATGAATGAATACAGATCGTCCTGCTATGCTCTCAGACGAGCAGTTAAAGCCGCAAAACTCCGTTATAAAGACCGAGTGGAGTCTCATTTCCAACTCAACGACTCGCGGCGCATGTGGCAAGGTCTGAGGTCCATCTGCTCTTTTGGATCTAAATCCTCTGTAGAGGCAAGCGCTGATCCGCTGCTCGTGAACGAGGTTTAAACTCTTTCTATGCTCGCTTTGACTGTAACGCTGGCAACGCTGCTCCGCCAAGTGGCGCGTCAGAGGTAATTACTCAGAGCAGCAACAATCACGTGATCTCTGTCTCAGAGGATGAAGTTCGGAGGGCACTCAAGCGTGTGGGCGCCAGGAAAGCTGCCGGCCAGATGGTATCTCAGGTCGTGTTCTGCGGTCCTGTGCTGATCAGCTTGCCGGGTTGTTTACATCTATCTTTAATGAGTCCTCGCTACATCTGTGGTCCCCACCTCCTTCAAAAAAATCCACCATCATCCCTGTCCCTAAGAACAGTAAACCCTCTTGCCTAAATGACTATCGTCCCAGTGGCTCTCACGTCTATAGTCATGAAAGGTCTTTGAGAGACTCATTAAAAACACCATTTGCGCCTTCATTCCTGACACTTTGGACCCTCTTCAGTTTGCCTATCGTCCCAATAGATCGACTGAAGATGCCATCTCTCATGTCCTCCACTCCTCCCTCACTCATAGACAGCAAAAGTGGGAACTACGTAAGACTGCTATTTATTGACTATAGCTCAGCCTTTAACACCATAGTTCCCACCAAGCTAACCTCCAAACTCCTGGATCTCGGCCTGAATCCTTCTCTCTGCCACTGGATTGAGGACTTCCTCACTGGCAGGCCTCAGGTGGTGAGAATAGGCCAGTCCACCTCCACCTCCATCACCCTGAGTGTGGGAGCTCCACAGGGCTGTGTCCTGAGCCCCTGCTCTACTCTCTCTACACGCATGACTGTTTGTCCACACACAGCTCCACCTCTATCATCAAATTTGCTGATGATACTGTTGTCCTGGGCCTCATTTCCAACAACAATGAGACAGCATACTTGGACGAGGTGGAGCATCTAACATCATGGTGCCAGGACAACTGTCTCTCTCTGAATGTTGGCAAGACCAAAGAAATGATTGTGGACTTCAGGAAGAGACAGCAACGGACATACTCCCCCTCATGATCAGCGGGTCACCAGTAGAGAGTGAGCAGCTTCAAGTACCTGGGAGTAAACATCTCAGAGGACCTGACCTGGACTGCTCACATTCAGACACAGGTGAAAAAGCCAGGCAAAGACTGTACCACCTGCGCCCAGCTGAGGAAATTCAGGTTTCACCAGCTATCCTGAAAACTTTCTATTTAGGGGCGATAGAAAGTGTTTTAACTCAGTGCATCACAGCGTGGTATGGGAACAGCACCAGCCATGACCGCAAAGCCCTGCAAAGAGTAGTGCGCTTATCCGGCGTATCTCAGGGTCAGCTCTCCCGCCTCTGCAGGACGTCTACACCAAACGCTGCAAAGGTAGAGCTACCAAGATCATCAAGGACTCTAATCACCCTGCAAACCCTCATTTCACGCTGCTACCATCTGGTAGCGCTCCGGCCTGATGGCCAAAACTGAGAGACTCAGGAGGAGCTTCTTCCCCAGGCCATCAGACTCCTGAACTCAGTCACTTAACATCACGTGACTTCACGTCAGGATAAACATCGATACACTGACATTGCACTGCACTTTCTGTTCTCGTTGTTACTGTGTAACAACCTGTTATAAACCTGTTTGCACATTATACTCTTTATACATTTGTTAACCACATATTTATAAGTCTACAGTTTACTCACTGCAAAGTCTACTTCAATTATTTTATTCCACTTTATCCTTATTTGTTACCTTTTTTTCTCTTGACTTGATTATTTATAATTCTACAGATATAGACATATATATATATATATAGATAGTACTTTTTTTTTATATCCTATTTCTATTATAATTTCCTCCTTGTGTTTTTAACTGTGAATTTGCACTGTCCATGGAGCGGACCTGTTTACATTTCACTGCCGGTTGTATATTCATATTAAATGATATCCTGGCTCTTCCCAGCTTTATAATGGCAGTGAATAGTGAGTTTTGAAGCTTCAAAAGCACAACCATCCATCATAAAAGATATCCATACGGCTCCAGTGGGTTAAAGGGATAGTTCACACAAAAATGAAAATTCTGTCATCATTTACTCACCCTCAAGTTGTTTCAAACCTGTATGAGTTTCTTCTGCTGAACAACAGAAAGGAAGATAATTTGAAGAATGTCTGTAACCAAACAGTTGATGGGCCCCAATGACTTCCATGGGTTTTTTTTTTTTCTATACTACATTTACATTTATGCATTTGGCAGACGCTTTCATCCAAAGCGACTTGCATTGCATTCAAGGTACACATTTTTGTCAGTTCTTGCTTTCCCTGGGAATCGAACCCATGACCTTGGAGTTGCTAGCACCACGCTATTATTTTTTGAGCTACAGGAAAGCTGAAGGTTAATAAATGAGCTCTTCCAAATCTTGTGGCATAGGCACTGCTAGGATTTGAACCCAGGATCTCCTGTTTACAAGACAGGCGCTTTTACCAACTAAGCTACAGCGCCACCATGCAAGTCATTGGGGCCCATCAACTGTTTGGTTACAGACATTCCTCAAATTATCTTCCTTTGTGTTGTTCAGCAGAAGAAAGAAACTCATACAGGTTTGAAACAACTTGAGGGTGAGTAAATGATGACAGAATTTTCATTTCAGGGTGAACGATCGCTTTAATAAATGCCTTCTAAAACAAAGCGATGCTTTTTTTGTAAGAAAAATACCCAGATTTAAAACTTCATAGACTGGCTTCCGGCAATGGCCATAAGCATGTTCATGAGAGAGTCAAGTTCTGGCATATGACGTAGACGTAGCGTAAGCTTAGGTAAGAATAGACGCCTCTTGCAAAAACCACGTAACTCTCATGAAGACGCACTGAAATATCTTAAGCACCACCACCAGTCCTGAGATCAGTTAAAAAAGACAAATATGCATTCACACATGGTTACCAAGTTTTAGTTCAATCATTATATAGTGCTTGATTATCATAATATCATAATGTATGCTTGATTGACAGATGTTAAGTGTGTATGTTCAGATATTTAAAAAGCTGTGCCATTTTACAAAGATAAGCTGATTTAGTGGAATCATATATAATAGTGTACATGTCTGGCGATGTACTAGCCAATGGGGATTTTATTGCCAAGGTGTGCGTAGAGGGTTGAATACGTATATTCACTTCGTCGTGTGGATATCTTTTATGATGGATGGATGTACTTTTTGGAGCTTCAAAAACACAAAGCTGGGAAGAGCCAGGATATAATTTAATATAACTCTGATTGTGTTCGTCTGAAAGAAGAATGTCATATACACCTAGGACGGCTTGAGGGGGGAGTAAATCATGGGATAATTTTTTGTGTGAACCATCCCTTTAAGAATTGTTCCATACCTCGGACAGGTGCTCCATCCATAATCTCGTATTTTGCAATGGTGTCATTTTCATGGTACACGTTTGGCCCTGTCCCTGTTGTCTCCCGTTTAATAATATCGATTTCCATGTGTTTGATCTTAATCCGCACCAATAGGAAATAGATCTTCCCCACAATCACATCTTTCAGATGATACCTGCCATTTTCAAGATTTCAAGATTTCAGGAGGGGAAAAAAACAGGGGAAAATGCACAGAATACATCAGTAGGAGACGAAATTACATTTTATTGAACTTGGCTGTTTTTCACACTTACTTGGACTTGTTGTACTCAAACTCAATATGCAGACAGTCCTCAATTCCCACTTCCATCTTTATGGAGGAGTTGAGTTCTGGATATGTGCTGAGCGTGTGCACTACGATGTCCATCTCTTTGCAGATGTCGTTCAGTCTCCTGCTGATGGTTGCCCGCAGGAAATAGCTGAGGGGGGGAAATGAGAGTTAATGAATAAAACCACTTAGATGTTTAAACAAATGTACGGCATTTTGTGTCAGCTCAGCTCACATACACATATGTGAACTATATGACAGGAACACATACCGTAGTTTTACATTCTGGCCTGTGTAGGACTCGTACGGTTTCTCCACGTGTGTGAACTCAAAGTCAAAGGTCTGAGATTGAGCCATTTCCCCAGGCCGAGCTAAATCCTTCACCAGAGAGACAAACTCATGATGGTTTCCTCTGTCATAGTACAATTCTACAAGGAAAATGAAAAAGAAGGAGATTTCTTAATAGATTTGCATGTTTGATTTGCGTATCGTTTTCTTCTTTCAAATTAGAACAATTATTTAATGGTTTGAGCTTGTTAGGTTTGCCAGGATTGTAAGGTGAGCAAATGTTTGGGTGAATTAACCCTTAAAAATACAATACCGTGTAAGCATGTATAAAAATCACCTCAGGAAAACATTTGACATTTTCTTCACAAACACATTTATTAATATTTCTTGGTGATGCTTCAAAGGTTATATACTGTATATTAGAACAAGGAGAGACAATCATACTTTAGGGAAACTTCATTAATGAAAGGGCTTGTGGCTAGCATCCAGAGGTGCGGTTCTTAAACCGCCTTTTTTACTAGATCAGAAGTCGACTCACTTCGGAGAATCGGTTCTTTTGAACAATCCGATTCAAAGAACAAAGCGATGTTTTCATGATTGAACTAACAGTGTGCTATTGATTTAGAGTCTAAATATAATTTGCAAAATACATTAAATCGTTGGAAATGATAGCTGAAAAGTGCTATTTAGTTAACCGTTTCTTCATAACATGTCTACTTTGTCGCTAAAATTAAAATAATTTTTTCGCCTCATCGGTTCTCGAAAATATCTAAACCGGACGGTTCTCGGATCACCGATTTGTTGGATGAATGCGAAGATGACATGTTAGTGTTGAATCTTTCCCTGTAATATAAAAGTACCGGGGATCCGAATCATGAAGGAATCGTTAATTTTGTGAACCGATTCACTCGAAAGAACGATTCGATCACGAATCAAACATCGCTAATGTGTCATATGTCACGAGACTAGGTTTTTGTAATTTGACACTTCAGCAATTGTAATGCTTCAGTCTGAGTCCCCTTAATGACACTTACATTACAAAAGTACTTTGAAGGGGTGAATCCTGTATTGAATTATCCCGTTGCGGCATCTAGCATCGCTCATTCATGTTACGTTGCACTTACCGATTTGCCCGATAAACTCTATTTTGATCCCTTGATGCTCGAGCCTCTTCCCTGGATTTTTCAGGGTTACGTTGACTTTCCCAGAGACTGTCTCCCCGTCGTAAAACAGAAAGTATTTGTCCTTTTTCCCGTCCTCCGTTTTGTGCTCGGCCTTTTTTCTCGTCTCGGCATCATTTAAAACTATGTCAATTTCAGCACTTTGTCCGAAACTGAAGAAGCTCATCCCGACACCTTGTGCTGGACTGGAATCCTTTTGTATTCTAACACCTGGTCCAATTCCACATCAATACAATTGCGTCTTCTTCACAAGCTAGCTGCTTTATCTTCTGCGATGCATGTACGTTTATGATAGACTGTTTAATGTCAAATTTAGCTAATTCTTCATATGGCTCCTGTATTAATACCTGCGGAGGATTTTCAGCAATGTACAAACAGACACAAGCTTCAGAAATGATTTTACTTCCGGGATAGTCCACGTAAATATTTTGCCTTTTCAAAATAAAAGTCGTATCGAGATTTTTGATATCAAATGTAACAAATCGAATAATATTACACAGAATATTATTAACCTTAAAAATTGCAAGAACATAAAGAGAAATCAGAAAATTATTGTATTGCTATTTTCCATCTTAGGACACACATTTTGATATTTTATTTGTTTGTTTTTTTAAACATGACTTTTATTTTCTATTTTAATGTGCGTATCCCCAGGATATGTCAGTTTGGGGTATACATTTATTGAAAAAGAATGCTTGTTTAGCAATGTGTGTTACAACATTTTAGCCAAATATTTAAAAACATTTATTCTCTCAAACTTAAACTAAACACTATTTGTAAAATTCTGTTGAACAATAAGTATAATGCCTATTTATGAATATATTACATATTTAATACACACATTTCTAGGCCCTATAATGTATCACTATGATTAAAACTTTGCTGAAAAACCTCTTGTACACAATATACTTCATGCCTTCTGTCCTCTTTTTTGCTCAAAAACTTTAATGATTTTTATAAAGTAAATGCAAGATAAACATTTACGAGACTGAAGCAATGTGGGTTTTCTTGATTATACACACAATTTTTTTTAATGTTAAAATGTAAAACTTTTTACAGTTTTTAATGTTAATGTAAATGTCAGATATGACACAACAGGCTTTTGGGGAACATTTATCTGTCCATCTCTCAATTATCATTGATTTGCAGTGAATTGCATATATGAGTAATATATGAGAATGACTCACATGAATATGATGCTCAAAAAAAAACAAAAAAACATTCATATACATAAGTTTGCATGTTTTTTGTTGAGTAACATATTACACACACATACATATATTCACCAATCAGGCATTACATTTTTACTGACAGGTGAAGTGAATAACACTGATGATCTCGTCATCACGGCTCCTGTTAGTGGGTGGGATATATTAGGCAGCAAGTGAACATTTTGTCCTCAAAGTTGATGTGTTAGAAGCAGGAAAAATGGGCAAGCGTAAGGATTTGAGCGAGTTTGACAAGGGCCAAATTGTGATGGCTAGACGACTGGGTCAGAGCATCTCCAAAACTGCAGCTCTTGTGGGGTGTTCCCGGTCTGCAGTGGTCAGGATCTATCAAAAGTGCTCCAAGGAAGGAACAGTGGTGAACCGGCCACAGGGTCATGGGCGGCCAAGGCTCATTGATGCACGTGGGGAGCGAAGGCTGGCCTGTGTGGTCCGATCAAACAGACGAGCTACTGGAGCTCAAACTGCTCAAGAAGTTAATGCTGGTTCTGATAGAAAGGTGTCAGAATACACAGAGCATCTCAGTTTGTTGCGTATGGGGCGGCATAGCCGCTGACCAGTCAGGGTGCCCATGCTGACCCCTGTCCACCGCCGAAAGCACCAACAGTGGCACGTGAGCATCAGAACTGGACCACGGAGCAATGGAAGAAGGTGGCCTGGTCTGAGGAATCACGTGGATGGCCGGGTGCGTGTGCGTGGCTTCCCTGGGGAACACATGGCACCAGGACCATCCATGTGGATGTTACTTTGACACGTACCACCTACCTAAGCATTGTTGCAGACCATGTACAGCCTTTCATGGAAACGGTATTCCCTGGTGGCTGTGGCTCTTCCAGCAGGATAATGCTCCTGACACAAAGCACAAATGCTTCAGGAATGGTTTGAGGAGCACAACAACGAGTTTGAGGTGTTGACTTGGCCTCCAAATTCCCCAGATCTCAATCCAATCGAGCATCTGTGGGATGTGCTGAGCAAACAAGTCCGATCCATGGAGGCCCCAACTCGCAACTTACAGGACTTAAAGGATCTGCTGCTAACATCTTGGTGCCAGATACCACAGCACACCTTCAGGGGTCTAGTGGAGGCCATGCCTTTTGGTCATATTGATCATTTATAGAAATTTGTGTATTAAATATGATAAGCTATAATATATTCATAAATAGGCATTATACTTATACAGAATTTTACAAAGAATGTTTAGTTTAAGTTATGAGAGAATATTAGGATTAACCCATTTTAGGGTTAATAACTTATAATATTGGACGCTATTAGCTGACACATAGGTAACATGAAATTAAATAAATAAACTATTATTTTCACTTAAGAGTGAAACTGTGTTGAAATGCTGACAACACTGTCTTCATTGTAATGCACCCACTCTAAAACTTGGTGTCACTGACATGTAGTTAATGTCTCCCTCTAGTGAGTAACTTTGACAGCACAACGCTGCATGAACACCACACACACACACACACACACACACACACACACACACACACACACACGGCTGGTTCACTATCTCTGTGGGAACTCTCCAAAGATGTAATGGTTTTTATACTGTACAAACTGTATATTCTCTCCCCTTGCACTAACCCTACCCATCACACTCACTCACACGCAGATTTAACTTTGCCACACATGCATGCTTCGTTGAAAACATAAAGTATCTTAGTATTAATGTAGGAATTCCAACAAGATACAGTATATACTGTAGACTATTTGACAGGAGGAATAGTGCCAAATGGTTAATAAATCTCACTGCACTCGGCCGTGTAAATCTTAATGAAAGGACCGCTTTTAAAGCCTATTAACAAAATATATCAAACTGGTGATTACTTGATATTAGACAACTAAAAAGGTGAATGGAAAGCTAAACTGTGTGGTCAAATTCTTTCATGGCAGTCATAATCCTCTGTAAATCCTGTTTAACTGAAATACAGGGAAAGCCATTTTAACATTTATTTTCTTATAACTAATGTCTATTTTTGTTACTGGTAGGGTACGTATTTTAATTACAAGTAAATAATCCAATACTGACTAGCATCTTTTTCAGTGTCACTAACAACTATTCAGTGTACCCATATCTATTCAGTCACTAATACTAATACTTATTTGATTTGCTGCTAGTACGATAATGATAAGTAACTATCCCACTGTTACTGGTAATGAATTGGAGATCTGTTGCTCAGATATTAACTATTCACTTCTTAACTAGTGAACTAGTGAGAAATGTTTCTATTAAAGCCACAATATGTAAATTTTCTCCACTAGAGGTCTCTTATTTCTGCTTTACTTCCGCTCGTGTGTGTGTGTGTGTGTGTGTGTGTGTGTGTGTGTGTGTGTGTGTGTGTGTGTGTGTGTGTGTGTGTGTGTGTGTGTGTGTGTGTGTGTGTGTGTGTGTGTGTGTGTGTGGTAACGCAACGCTGTTTTATCATATCACACACATCTGAGTGTGTTAAAGTGATGTTATAATGCTACTCTGAGCGTTCACTATGAGACACTTGTTCACACTGCAGTGAGCGAGATCATATTAGGCATGGTAAAACATGGTACTCTGTGCGGTAAATCAGCAACACCAGATTTAAACAATAAGACTAACTGTGATGAGCTGGAGAACAATCATTAGTTTCTGTCCATCAGTGATCCAAACAGTTGCTCACCTGTCTAATAAAACCATAGACTATAAAAAAAGATGGATGACGCACCTTCACTTTCCTCCGTTGACGTAAGTGAAGCCGCCAGTGTTCAACATCTTGGCTCTCGAGTCGCTCAGTGCGAAGATATCAAGATCCCGCCTAATCAACAACTTTTTTTGTGAAATAAACAGTTATGGAAATGTAAAGATTAAAGCTCCAATCTCTTCGTGAAGTTCCCGAAAAATGTCCATTAGTGCCTCAGTGATGACTTCTCTCAGAGAAGCTGTCAATCATAACGTCACACCCCCGTTTTTATAGCATCAAATAACTTAAAAACAAACTTATTTAAAGAAATGAATACTTGAACTAACATTACCATGATAAAAACTGCCTAAAATGACAGAAACCAAATGTATTTGAAGTGTAATTTGATTGTTTAGTTTGTTTATGTCCCATTAGATTTCATGGAGAGGGCGGGGTTTATGAGCTGTACTGCATCCAGTCACCAGGGGGCGATCGAGACGCGTTGGCTTCACCTTTCAGGACTCATGTGGCACACTTGAATAAAACACATAGTAGGGGAGAGCGGGGCACAACCGAACGCTTTTTGACTTTCTCAGTTTGTGTAAATCCACTTGGGGTTCAGAGTATTTATTTTAACACACATTAATTTCACACACGTCTAGTACAAATATGTGGTTTTGTTTCATTAATACAGTGTATACTTTTTTCTTGATTTACCCTGAAAGAATGGAAGTGAAATGTGACAACATGCCCCATAGGTGGGGGACATTATAACACGTGAGGGGGCACGACGTAACATCACCAATGACAGCTTAAAATGTTATCCGATCTCATCAAAAAAAATATCCAAGAAAAACTAAAATATTTTGTCAATAAAATACAATTATTATTTTTTTTTAAATAAAATTATGGCATTTTTTAATAATTAAAAACAAACAAATTTTTGAGTTTGACAACAAACACATGGCTAAATACAGCTCTACAGCACAGTTCAAAACATAATAATGATGAATCTGAATATTGACTCTCAGTCATTATTCACCCTTTTCTCATGGTTTCTCAACAGAATTAATAAAAGTATGGAATATAATAGCGGGGCTCAGTGTGACAACATGCCCCGCCTGCTCCACTGGGATTAACCGCTGCTCGCGTCTTCTGCTGTCAGATCAGCATTAAAGAACATCTCGACTGATAAATAACAGATAGAAGATTACAGTAATATCAGATTTGTCTTATTTTAAATAAACACAGAAAACAGAGATGAAAAATAAACTTAAGTAAGAAATGTACTTTTGCTATGGTTAAATAAATGTTCGGTGATATCTTCCAAAGATTTCTTAATTTTGGCGCATTTTTTTTCTCTCTAAATAATGTTGATATGGCAACTAAGTTTCGTCATCCTGGCATGTGTGGAAAGTGCCATGCGTGTTACAGCTAACCCTGCGCTCCCCTATATTAAAGCGTCTTTAGTGTTTCCATAGTTTCTACAAAATAAAACCCAAAGTAATGCGGGTATGATGGCGACGCACGCTCCGTATCCTGGTTAAAATCGCTTATTTCTCTGGATTTAAACATTCTTGGAAACGTTTGGGATAATGTAAGTATAACAAAATATATAACGTTATATAAAATCTTACACACTGTGCCTTTAACAACTGGAATGGATACTACTAGTGGATCTATCTTGAATGGATGGTGAAACTTGAATTACTACAACACAAATTACACACTACTTTGTAAAAACAGCCTGCCATAAGGATAAACTGGAGTAGCGTGGGTTATGCAAACGTAATCTCTGTTTACCTTTTGAATGCGCGCTTGTGATTGGCTGACGCGGCTCTCACTCCCGCTGTGGGCGTGGCCAGCGAGCTCTACTCTAAAACGCTTCTGCTCCCTGAAAGCGCTTCATAAGAGTCATTGCGTTTAAAACCGCGCTAGGCATGGTACGAGCAACACATCGCTGAGTGCTATCAGACATAGGGCTTCATTGTCAGTCAGCTCTGATCATGTGCGATTGTTAGTGTTGGCAAACTAGACAGAATCTTCACCGCACTTATCATCTGTTTGAGGACAGTCTGCTGATTTGGCTTTGATTTTGTGATGGCAGAAGCGCAGCAACAGCTGGTTGACATCGACCCGGATTTCGAGCCTCTCTCCCGGCCGCGCTCATGCACCTGGCCGCTGCACCGACCGGAATTCAGCGAGCCGGGGAGCTCGAACACGTCCTCCCCGGCGCCGTCCGTCAAGCCGGAGCAAGGTATCGTGGACTTTATCAACAGCCTAAGTTTACTAGAGGAGACCGAGGACTACCCGGAGGAGAAACCCGTGCTTCTGAACGACTTCCACTGCCAGGACAACTGCGTTCATCCCCAGCAACAGCATCCCCAGCAGCCGAATCCCCAGCTGACGCACCCGCAACAGGTGCCGCCGCTCCCCGCCCCTGCCAGCGGCTCCAGCCCGGCAGCGGCCCAGAGGAAGAGCAGCTCGTCTCGCAGGAACGCTTGGGGGAATATGTCATACGCTGATCTCATCACCAAGGCGATCGAGAGCTCCCCTGAGAAGCGGCTCACCCTGTCTCAGATCTACGAGTGGATGGTGAAGAGCGTGCCTTACTTCAAAGATAAGGGTGACAGCAACAGCTCGGCCGGCTGGAAGGTAATGGCACTGAAGTGTGATTTGTGCATAAGATTTAAACACACTCACATTTAATTAAGTAGTTTGTGCACTGAAAGCATCTCTTTGATGTGAAAGTATTTCATTTTTTAACACTTTGGGAAAATAAGGTGTTTTAAAGTAAGTGAAGAGATTAAATGATCATTTAAAGTATAAATGTACACTGTAAAAAATGCTGGGTTAAAAACAACCCAAGTCGGGTTGAAAATGGACTAACCCAGCGATTGGGTTGTTTTAACCCAGTGATTGGGTTAAATGTTTCCTTAAAACAACCCAATTTTCTGCTTACTTTTTAGGCTGTTACAACCTACTTATGCAATTGTTATTACTACCTTAATTTTTTTTTTTTTTTTTTTGGTACACCTAATGTATTCAAGTTCAGACCCAGCTTTACAGTAGGTCCTGCCCAAAATAACCATGTGCTGGCCCAACCACACACTGTAAACCCGAATAAGTTGGGCTAACTCAAAAAATTTAGGTAATCAGTTACATCAGATTTTTGTGAGTTATGATGTTCCCAATTTTAAGTAAGAAGAACGATCAAGTTTTGAGTTTGTGGTACTCATGCATGTTAATTGCTCCTAACTTGAAGTACTGAGTTAGCGAACTCATACATTTTGATAGCAATTAACATAAAATATTTAGTTAATTAACTTTTTATTTTGGAGTTCTTGCAAATCAGATGAACTGTAAACCCTAATAAGTTGTCAGAACTCAAAAAAGCTGAATGAGATTTTTTTAAAGTCAAGAAACTCAAAGTTTAAGTAACTCACTCATACATTTTTATTGTATTTAACTTGAGATATTTGAGGACGCTATATATTTAACTTAAAATGATCAGGTTATCTCTATTTTGCTAGCTATAACAAACCAATTCAGAAAATGCAAATTTGCAAATTTGCTAGCATGTTAACAATAGCATGATATTGCACTTGGTAACTCTCCACATTAACATAAACTCTTCTACAATTAGCATAAAAACATTAATCACTACTAAATCTCCTTTACCATTAATCTTGCACACATACACACACACACACACACAAAACATTATATAACACTTCATTTTAGCATTTACTCTCCTTTTCGAGTGCCATGGGCAAAGCATGCTGGGAAATAAAAAATCCCAGCCTAATTTCATTTAAACTTAAGTGAGTCTAAATGAAAGGAAATGAGTTCAAACAACTCAAAACAATCAAACAGTTCAGTTTACTTGAAACATGTCAGTGCTGTGAACTTAAAAGAAAAATTAAGTTCTAAATACTCATAACTGAACTAATTTGTTTAATTTAAGTTTGTCCTACTGACACCAATGAAGTATTTTGAGTTAGGGTTTAAAGTGCAACTGTCTATCTTTGAGCCTAAATTGGTGAATTTAATCCAGTTAAATCTTTTTGACTTGGCTAGCTAATTTAGGTGTTACCACATGAAACATGTTTAGGTAAAAAATGTTCCCCGAAATGTTTAGCGTAGTATATGACAGTAACAATTAGCCCTCAAATGCGTAGTTGAGTTCTCTCTCAGAGCAAATAAATGTCATGCGGTTTGTTATGGAATCTGAGGCTCACAGTGTTCAGAAGAATGCATAACATGCCAGCATCAGCTGCACATGATGCCAGTTCGGTTTAATCGTTGTTTAATTTCCTTGACAGAAAAGCTTGTGGTTTGTCTTTTTGCCATCAGCCTGATGTACAGAGAGGGTTAAATATGGAAGCTTGGTTCTGCCACAGAATAAAACTAATTAAAAAAAGGTAATTGACCATTCGCAAAGACCCGCCCCCTTTAGTTACTGTTGCTATATTCGACAAGCCACACTCTCATACCACACACAGATTCTCACGCAGTGAAAAACACATCGCAGAGCAAAGAGGATACTGACAACGCACTGACAGACAGGACAGAGCAGGTTACTTTTAACATGAAACAAAGTCTAATTTTTTTAATGTGTGGTGACAGGTCGCTGTAGTGCCTCAGCTAAAGCTGCTCGTGTAGGCCTACCGTTCATCTCTTCCTTCTACCAAATAAACACGAATGAACTTCAGAAGGAATGTTGTTTCAACCGCAGAAAGACGTCAGTACGCCGTTTTTGAAGTTCAAGTCCACCGACGTTAATCTATGAACTCTCTTGACTGCTTTGTCGGACAAAAACGGCGGATTATGATTGGTCAGATCGCCTGTCAATCAAACTCCAGTTGAAGGGTGAATTGTGACTTTTTATCTAACAATTCTGACTTTATATCACTCAGTTCCCTTTTAAAATGTTTTATTTTGTGATGGAAACAAGCTTCTATAGTTAAATGATGGATCGTACAAAACAAAAGCTTTTTTACTGACCCTCATTTCGTTAAAATCCCTGGATTACTTTTTTTGGTTGTTTTTGTGATACACAAATATATAAAATTAGATTTTCATGCTGGCACTGAAGCTTACAAGCTTCAAAAATAATGCAAAACCACCATTCAAAAGTATCAGTAAAACAGTATAAACATGGAAATCAGTATAAACATGGGGAAAAAAGTGACCAGTAATAATAATGTAATCAAATCAAATGTAGTCAAACTGTCATTTTCATTGGTTGTTGTCAGGCTTATGCAGAGCTATGTAGTAAGTCTCGCAATGCGACGACACATTGTTAAAGCTCAGGTGCTTTAAGGTGCCTGATGACTAAAACCAACTATTATGAGTTCAAGAGTGAGGTGGAGCAAACGGAGAGTGGTTTCAGTGTTGAAAGGGTCTTTGTCAACCTGTCATTTATCTCTAGAGCACTTGTTCCTGTCTGTGATTCACCCCTCCCTACAAGCTACTTTTGTTTCTTTGCTTGTTCTGTGCGTAAATGGAATTACAAATCCTTACTGTCACACATGTCAGGGCCTCCTCCCATCACTGAGCTAAAAATACCGGCAGGATTACCTGTCATTACAGGGAGACACATTTACCTGAAAGGTGCGGTCCGCCCCCCTCCTCACCGCCATCGGCTCTACACGCCACGACAAAACATTGTCTGGACTCCTACACCTATGACATCATAGTTTCAGCATTCCAGTCACTCATTGGATGTTTGCACTGTTCTTTATCATTGTACTGTCTACATACCTGAGAGACTGGAATAGTATTCTACTTCCTTTCCCAGTAGATTCACGTCTATGACAGTCGCATTAACGTAGTAAAACCTGAACACCAAAATAAGGGGTTTGCCGTGGTGCTATTGAGTCATTGTAATATGATTTATACACTCTTTTTTTTTTTTTTGGCTGGTCCAGTCAGGACATTAATTTATATATATATATATATATATATATATATATATATATATATATATATATATATATATATATATATATATATATATATATATATATATATATAAATTAACACGTTAACACATGCGATTCATTTTTTCAGTTTAACGCATAAAACATATTTTACGCAATTAACGTAGCATCCCTTTTTTCTGTCATCCTTTGGCTAGCGTTACATTATATGATCACGGTCTTATTCATGCAAATGCTTTTAAACCATTCAAGCGCAACAAGACTGAAGTCCTGACACACACACAACTCTCAGAAAGACAGAAGGACAGAAGAGAAGGCGCTGTCTGTGAATGTCCTGACTATGACACACACACAACTCTCAGAAAGACAGAAGAGAACGCGCTGACTGTGAATGTCCTGACTATGACACACACACGACGCTCAGAAAGACAGAAGAGAACGCGCTGACTGTGAATATCGTGACTATGACACACACACACACACACACACACAACGCTCAGAAAGACAGAAAAGAACGCACTGACTGTGAATGTCCTGACTGACACACACACAACGCTCAGAAAGACAGAAGAGAACGCGCTGACTGTGAATATCCTGACTATGACACACACACACACACACACACACACACACACACACACGACGCTCAGAAAAACAGAAGAGAACGCGCTGACTGTGAATGTCCTGACTATGACACACACACACAACGCTCAGAAAGACAGAAGAGAATGCGCTGTCTGTGAATGTCCTGACTACGACACACACACACACACACACGATGCTCAGAAAGACAGAAGAGAACCCGCTGACTGTGAATGTCCTGACTATGACACACACACATACACGCCGCTCAGAAAGACAGAAGAGAATGTGCTGTCTGTGAATGTCCTGACTATGACACACACAGACACACACAACACTCAGAAAGACAGAAGAGAACGTGCTGTCTGTGAATGTCCTGACTATGACACACACACAACGAACGTTGATCTGATATAGGGCTGTTATTATGCAATGTACACCATGTGTGTTTCTGTCCTAACCCGTCATGATAAGCAGCCAGATATTTTGTTGATTGGTTGGTTGTAGTTGCTGTAATCGCCCCACCCACTGTGGAATCTCAATGGTCTAAAATCCTGCTCCACATCAAATATGTTCTGATATTGTTTTAGGTTCACTATCATTACTAAATCAAAGCAATGTGTGCAAACTGATCTGATCTGATCTCAAGGCATGAATTTGAATGTAAAAGCTAGGTCAAGGAGATTGAAGTGAAAATGCTCCCCACAGTTCAAGTGTCTCTGGGGTTCAAAGGTTAAAATGTAAAGGTCATGCCACCAAGTTTGTAGAGCATGTCATGGGAGTCCATGTTCATACCCTTAAGGTCAAAGTGAAATAATGAGAAAAGTCTTTAGACTCATTTTATGAGGTTTTGGCACCTAGTATGCTTCTTAACTCTCTTGTGTCTTTAAATATACACAATGTTTTTTTATAGTACTCAAATGCACACACACATACAGGTAGAATTCAGTGTGGGTCAGTTTTGCAACTCCCAAGTGCCCTCATAACCACCATTACTTTAAAAATGGCATGCACTTTCTGTTTCGCAGCCCTAGCAGTCAGAGATGTATTTATGTGTCTGTGGTATAGTGATACTATCTTGTGTGCAGACTTACTGTAGCTTGTTTCTTGTAATTGAACACATACTTCACCATTCATCATTCTCACCATTTCTACCATTTTGATGTCATTCATAGTCATTAACAGCTCTAAGAGTTACTCACCCAAATTAATTAACTTGTGTGTTTTTCATTAAGTTATTTTAGAAAAAAAGCATGCTTTCTCACTTCCCCCACTTTTTCAGGCTTTTAAAAATGTTTAACTCGGAGCCCTATTTACAGCACATGAACCCGGTTACCTCTAGCATGCTTTGAAGTTCACCATAGGTCTTTCACCTCTCCCACTGACACACACACACATGCATGCACAAACATGCAAGCTATACATTTGTATGAGTGTTTTCAGGCCATTTCAAGGCATACACAATATTTGTTCATGCTTATCTTGAGGAGATACTAATTTCTATTTTTGTTTGCCGGTCCGTAAGTTTCGACTGTAGGCGTACTGATTCTCCAAACCCTGACTCTTTAGCTTCACTTTTTCACTCTTTTTGACTGTTCAGCCTTCCTTTTTTCAATCTTTTTGACTCTTTAGCCTCACTTTTTCACTTTTTAGCCTCACCTTTTCACTGTTTAGCCTCACTTTTTTACTCTTGCCTCACTTTTTTACTCTTTTTGACTCTTTAGCCTCACTTTTTTACTCTTTTTGACTCTTTAGCCTCACTTTTTTACTCTTTTTGACTCTTTAGCCTCACTCTTTGACTCTTCAGCCTCACTTTTTGACTCTTTATCCTCACTTTTTGACTCTTTTTGACTCTTTAGCCTCACCTTTTGACTCTTTTTGACTCTTTAGCCTCACCTTTGACTCTTTAGCCTCACTTTTTGACTCTTTAGCCTCACTCTTTGACTCTTTAGCCTCACCTTTTGACTCTTTAGCCTCACCTTTTGACTCTTTAGCCTCACCTTTTGACTCTTTTTGACTCTTTAGCCTCACTTTTTGACTCTTTAGCCTCACTTTTTGACTCTTTAGCCTCACTCTTTGACTCTTTAGCCTCACCTTTTGACTCTTTTTGACTCTTCAGCCTCACGTTTTGACTCCTTAGCCTCACCTTTTGACTCTTTTTGACTCTTTAGCCTCACTTTTTGACTCTTTAGCCTCACCTTTTGACTCTTTTTGACTCTTTAGCCTCACTTTTTTACTCTTTTTGACTCTTTAGCCTCACTTTTTTACTCTTGCCTCACTTTTTTACTCTTTTTGACTCTTTAGCCTCACTCTTTGACTCTTCAGCCTCACTTTTTGACTCTTTATCCTCACTTTTTGACTCTTTTTGACTCTTTAGCCTCACCTTTTGACTCTTTTTGACTCTTTAGCCTCACCTTTTGACTCTTTAGCCTCACCTTTTGACTCTTTTTGACTCTTCAGCCTCACCTTTTGACTCTTTTTGACTCTTTAGCCTCACCTTTTGACTCTTTTTGACTCTTTTTAGCCTCACCTTTTGACTCTTTTTGACTCTTTAGCCTCACCTTTTGACTCTTTTTGACTCTTCAGCCTCACTTTTTGACTCTTTAGCCTCACCTTTTGACTCTTTTTGACTCTTCAGCCTCACTTTTTGACTCTTTAGCCTCACTTTTTTTGACTCTTTTTAGCCTCACCTTTTGACTCTTTAGCCTCACTTTTTGACTCTTTAGCCTCACCTTTTGACTCTTTAGCCTCACTTTTTAACTCTTTAGCCTCACTCTTTGACTCTTTTTGACTCTTTAGCCTCACTTTTTGACTCTTTAGCCTCACTTTTTGACTCTTTAGCCTCACTCTTTGACTCTTTAGCCTCACCTTTTGACTCTTTTTGACTCTTCAGCCTCACTTTTTGACTCTTTAGCCTCACCTTTTGACTCTTTTTTGACTCTTTAGCCTCACTTTTTGACTCTTTTTGACACTTAAGCCTTACTTGACTCTTCAGCCTCACTTTTTGACTCTTTAGCCTCACTTTTGACCTGTTTGTGAATTCAAAGTGTGCATTAGCTAGTATTCAAGAATTTTACATTTGAGATCTGCAGTGAACTCTTGGACAGATTCTTAGAATTGATCTGATAGATAAATGTCAGTACATACAGGTGAAGAGTTTGAAGTTTGTGGTTTGTAGGTGATACCTGCTCTACATAACATGGGTAGTGCGTAATTAGCATTGTGCAAGGTGCAGTAAAATTTGAGGGACATTTTGCTCTTTCTTACACACACTCAAAGTGAAAGAGAGGGAGGAAAGGGTTCAAGATGAAATGAAAGCACATGCAGCGCTGCTCCACGTACCACAGACACATGAAAGACTTCATCACTGTGGCTTGGTGCAGAGCAGACTTTGGCTCTGTGGGTACCTGTGGCTTTTAATCTAGAGCTACATCAGTGTGCATGCATGGGACAGTAGCGTGACAAAAAGTTACATGTGAAAATGTGAAAACCCTCTGAATTCATCAGATATCAGGAAAAAAGTCCCCAAACTGAAATGTCAAATCAAATGACGACAACCGGATGTCTGCACAAAAAGGTGTAATGCAGAAAAAAGGGCCAGATTTACTAAACAGGGCAAATTAGTGTGAGGGCGCATATCCAAAAAAAGCAGAGTGTAAAGTTCAGCGTGTGATCAACTGATGAATATAGACGCAGCCGGATCATTTCCATAATGATCAACACAATCTACCAAGACCAGCGCAAATTTAGTGTCTGGTTTAAGACATGCTGTTTTTGGCCGATAAATAATGGCGCAAATATATTGAAGCTTTACTACAGTAACTTGAGTAAAGTTGAGCGAGTGGATCTCTGAGCTGGTTTGAGTGAGTGGAGGCGGGGCTCATTTGCATATTCATTGCCGCGTATACTAATGAGCATTGCATTCAAGCTATTTTAAGGCATGAAAGTAAATCTGGCCCAAAGAGTGCTATGCTGTCATCTTGAACAATTCACTTGAAAAGTTATTTAATTCTACTCTTTCATTGTTGGCACCAAAAATAATAATGAATAATTGTTGTATTGGAGTAGCATTGGACACATTTATTGGTTATGTATTGATTTGGATTGAATTGAAGTTGAAATTAAAGTGATTTTTAGGTGAAATGAAGCTGATTTATTTAAATGGGTTTCCATAGGTGAGATCACATTTGTAGCAGAAAAATGAATTTGAATTGAAATGAATTTCATTGAATTGCACTGAGGTGTTGCATTCCTGCAGGTAAGAAAGAAGCATGGAAGCCTTTGTGATGAAGACACAGAAATAGGTTTGAGATAGCCCGGAATTTACCCTTTAGCTTGCCAGAGACATTCCTAAAAAAAGCGTGTTTGCGCTTGCTACGGAAAGACATATGCATTTTAGCTGGAAGCATTCCCTGGACTCATCTGAGTTGAAGTAATGCCAACTTTAGATAATGATTCTAGAAGGCAAGACAATAAGGCATTTGTGTTATTTGTCAAAGCCACACCACAAGAAATCATACCCAGACCAAACATCTCTCAGCCTAAAATTATTTAAAAATATATTTAAAAAATATTACAATGATTTGTACATTTTATATACATAGAAACTATATATATATATATATATATATATATATATATATATATATATATAAGTTTTTTTCTCTCTTTTGGGTGGCAGTTCAGTGAGTTCAGAGATAAATAGTTTGTTTATATTTCCATTTTGTCTTGACACATTTATTTTATTCTTTTGTTTTATTTATTTATTTATTTATTTGAAAAAACAAAAGTTTGGAATAATTTAAAAATGTTTATGTCTTTTTGAAAGAAGTCTCTTAAAGGTGCAGTGTGTAGTATTTATGAGGATCTATTGACAGAAATGCAGTATAATATACATAACTATTAGTGGTGTATATAGACCTTACACAATGAACCGTTATGTTTTTATAACCTTAGAATGAGACGTTTCTATCGACACACACCGCAGGTCCCCTTACAGTGAAATCACCATTTTGCGCCGCCATGTTTCTACAGTGGCCCTAAACGGACAAACTTCTCTACAGAGCGCTAGTCACTCTCTGCTTTCTCCGATGACGACATCTTTGTCCTGTGTTGGCCACCGTAGCTTCTCTTTGTGCTCTGAAAGAGAGGGGTGAGCGGTGGACGGCTGCAATTCACAACCTCACCACTAGATGCCGCTAAAATGTACACACTGCACTTTTAAGCTGACCAAGGCTCTATTTATTTGATAAAAAATACAGTAAAATCAGTAATATTGTGAAATATTATTACAATTTAATATAACTGTTTTCTATTTTAATATATTTTAAAATGTAATTTATTTTGATGCATTTTCAGCATCATTACTCCAGTCTTCAGTGTCACATGATCCTTCAGAAATCATTCTGATATGAGGATTTGATGCTCAAGAAACATTTCTGTGGAAACCATAATAATTTTTTTCAGGATTCTTTGATTTAATAAAAAGTTCAAAACAACAGCATTTATTTGAAATAGAAATCCTTTGTAACATTATAAAGGTCTTTGCTGTCATGTTTGATCTGTTTAATTGCTGAATATATATTAGTATTTTACAAATATTAAGCAGCAAAATCAGTTTTCAACATGGATAATAATCATAAATATTTCTTGAGCAGTAAATCATCATATTAAAATGATTTCTGAAGGATCATGTGACACTGAAGACTGGAGTAATCACAGGAATAAATTACATTTTAAAGTATATTCAAATAAAAAACTGTTATATTAGATGGTTATAATATGTGTAGCTATATAATATATATGTGTACAGTTTTATTTATTAAAATTCGTATATATGCATTACAGACAAATATATAAAAACACTGTGTAAAGATTGTTCCCTATAGCTGTGTAGTCATTCAAACTGTGTGTCTTCCAGACGGTGGTAAACCTCCACATCTTGCTGTCATCTCCTGTCAGTCATAACGCACCTTGTTGACGCCATGTCTATAGTGGTGGGAGGTCTGCATTGTTAGTCAAGCACAACTACACCCTCCAGAGCATATACATTCTCTGTGATCCCATTTCTATCTAAAAATTCTCGCGCATGGGATTCCTCTGGCTAAATCCCAGAGTTCAGAGGCATCTCGGGTCACTAAAGAGCAGCGGAGGGTATTTTGTAGGCCCGACTGTACTCCACAATCACAGGAGGTGACAACAACTCTCCAGCATTGTGGAGAGAGGGAGAGGAGAGGAGGAGGAATGGAAGGGAAAGGGGGTTACTAGGGAAAAGCGTCAAACATCCTCCATTCCTGAGTACTGCGCTCATTTCCATCTTCGCTTGTTCCTTAAAACATTTCCTCTGCGTTCCATCAGAAACAGTGGCTTGTGTTTACAGAGCGACGTCAGTGAAGTTGGCTTGGGCCTGGTTTGTGTTTGTAACATCAACATTGTGCCATGTTTCCGATACCAAACATCCATATTTTCATAATTTTTTTTCCCCTCTGTGCCTGTGTGTTTCACTTCAAAAAGCACTAAGACAACATCAGAAAGAATGTGAGATTGTCAATTCAACATTGATTGCTGACAACATGAATTCAGTGTTCAGCCAGACTTGATTTTATCCATCAAGATTTGATTGGATCTCTTGTATTTCATAGAAGAAAATCAAACATGTTTAAAATGACTTGTCAAGGGGACATGATGTAAAATAAGTCTCTGATGTCCCTAGAGTGTGTATGTGAAGTTTTAGCTCAAAATACCACACAGGTATATTTATTATAGCCAGTAAAAAGCCACTTTTTTGGGGTGAGCAAAAACACACGTTTTTTTGTGTATGTCCCTTTAAATGCAAATAAGCTGGTGCTCCCTGCCTGTTCTTTCAAGAAGAGGGCGGAGCTTCAAGAGCTTGTGCATCAACAACAGAACATGTCAGAAACTAAGGCCGCATTTACACTGCAGGTCTTGATGCACAATTCCGATTTGGTGACTGTTGACGACCCACTTACATCATCTTTTAAAAGCGACCTGTATCCGATATTTGCATTTGCAGTTTGGGCGAAACAGCCCAAGACGTTCTGACCCGGTAAAGGAAGTAAAACGGCGCGATATGCAATGGACACAATGAATGCAGATGAAATGATTATTCAATATTTTGCTTTCTGCACTATTTTTAAAGGTCAGCAAAACATCGCCATTAGTGTCATGTGATCGCAGTTCGTGTCCTGACGTCATTCGCCTCCGTCCCTTTTTCAATGACGAATGACTCGCATTTACTGGGGAATATCTGATTGGACCGCTTACATGACAGGTGCAAATGCACGTATCCGAATCATAAATCGGATTTATCAAGATTTCAAGATTTTCAAGAGTTTTATTTGTCACATACACAGTTATATACAGAATATACAACCGGCAGTGAAATGTAAACAGGTCCGCTCCATGGACAGTGCAAATTCACAGTTAAAAACACAAGGAGGAAATTATAATAGAAATAGAATAAAAGAGTACTATATATATATATCTGTAGAATTATAAATAAATCAAGTCAAGTAGAAAAAAATAAAAATAAAGAAGTGGAATGAAATAAGTGAAGTAAACTGTGCAGTGAGTAAAGTGTAGACTTATAAATATGTGGTTAACAAATGTACAAAGAGTATAATGTGCAAACCGGTTTATAACAGGTTGTTACACCGTAACAACGAGAACAGAAAGTGCAGTGCAATGTCAGTGTGTCGATGATCACGTGATGTTAAGTGACTGAGTTCAGGAGTCTGATGGCCTGGGGGAAGAAGCTCCTCCTGAGTCTCTCAGTTTTGGCCATCAGGCTTCGGAAGCGCTTACCAGATGGCAGCAGCGTGAAATGAGGGCTTGCAGGGTGATTAGAGTCCTTGATGATCTTAGTAGCTCTACCTTTGCAGCGTTTGGTGTAGATGTCCTGCAGAGACGAGAGAGCTGACCCTGAGATACGCTCGGATAAGCGCACGACTCTTTGCAGGGCTTTGCAGTCATGACTGGTGCTGTTCCCATACCACGCTGTGATGCACTGAGTTAATACACTTTCTATCGCCCCTAAATAGAACGTTTTCAGGATAGCTGGTGAAACCCTGAATTTCCTCAGCTGGCGCAGGTGGTACAGTCTTTGCCTGGCTTTTTTCACCTGTGTCTGAATGTGAGCAGTCCAGGTCAGGTCCTCGGAGATGTTTACACCCAGGTACTTGAAAGCTGCTCACTCTCTCTACTGGTGACCTGCTGATCATGAGGGGGGAGTATGTCCGTTGCTGTCTCTTCCTGAAGTCCACAATCATTTCTTTGGTCTTGCCAACATTCAGAGAGAGACAGTTGTCCTGGCACCATGATGTTAGATGCTCCACCTCGTCCAAGTATGCCGTCTCATTGTTGTTGGAAATGAGGCCCAGGACAACAGCATCATCAGCAAATTTGATGATAGAGGTGGAGCTGTGTGTGGACAAACAGTCATGCGTGTAGAGAGAGTAGAGCAGGGGACTCAGGACACAGCCCTGTGGAGCTCCCACACTCAGGGTGATGGAGGTGGAGGTGAACTGGCCTACTCTCACCACCTGAGGCCTGCCAGTAAGGAAGTCTTCAATCCAGTGGCAGAGAGAAGAATTCAGGCCGAGATCCAGGAGTTTGGCGGTTAGCTTAATGGGAACTATGGTGTTAAAGGCTGAGCTATAGTCAATAAATAGCAACCTTACGTAGTTCCCACTTTTGCTGTCGATGTGAGTGAGGGAGGAGTGGAGGACATGAGAGATGGCATCTTCAGTCGATCTATTGGGACGATAGGCAAACTGAAGAGAGTCCAAAGTGTCAGGAATGAAGAAGCAAATGGTGTTTTTGATGAGTCTCTCAAAGACCTTCATGATTATAGACGTGAGAGCCACTGGACGATAGTCATTTAGGCAAGAGGGTTTACTGTTCTTAGGGACAGGGATGATAGTGGATTTTTTGAAGGAGGTGGGGACCACAGATGTAGCGAGGCACTCATTAAAGATAGATGTAAACAACCCGGCGAGCTGATCAGCACAGGACCGCAGAACACGGCCTGAGATACCATCCGGCCCAGCAGCTTTCCTGACGTCCACACGCTTGAGTGCCCTCCGAGCTTCATTCTCCGAGACAGAGATCACGTGGTTGTTGCTGCTCTGAGTGATTCCCTCTGACGCGTCACTTGGCAGAGTCGCGCTGCCACGATTACAGTCAAAGCGAGCGTAGAAAGAGTTTAACTCATTCACAAGCAATGGATCAGCTCTGACCTCTGCAGAGGATTTAGATCCAAAAGAGCAGATGGACCTCAGACCCTGCCACATGTGCCGCAAGACTCCACTCGATCCTTATAACGGAGCTTTGCGGCTTTAACTGCACATCTGAGAGCATAGCAGGACGATCTGTATTCAGTCATGATCCCCGATAGGAGACCGGCGTTGTAAGCGGCAGTGCGTGTGTTCACTGCAGCGCAGATTGAATTGTCCACCCACGGTTTCTGATTTGAGAAGGACGTTATTGTTATTGTTTGTGTGGCTTGCTCTGTAAGCGTGTTGATGAAGCAAAGCGCCACATCCGTGAACTCACTGACGTCAGGTGAACTCACCCGGAACATGTCCCAGTCGACGTCATCCAGAGCTGCCTGTAGCGCGGTCTCTGAATGGGGTGACCAGTGTTTAACTTCCCGCCTCACCGGGGGTTCCTGAACGAGCCTTTGTTTGTATTCAAGTGTGAGGAAAATGGCGGCATGATCTGATTTGCCAAAAGCTGGAAGTGACCGCGCTTTATAGGCGTTCTTAAACGGAGAGTAGCAATGATCCAGCGTGTTTGCTCCTCGTGTAGGACAGGAGACGTGCTGGTGAAAGTTTGGCAAGACTTTCTTTAGGTTTGCTTTGTTGAAATCGCCTGCGACGATGAACGCCGCATCGGGGTGTTTGTTTATGACGCCGCTGGCAACATCATGAAGGCCAGATAAAGCCAGCGCTGTGTCTGCCTGTGGTGGAATGTAAACAGCGGTCGCGATGACCGCAGAAAACTCCCTCGGCAGATAGAATGGGCGGCAAATGATTGTTAAATGTTCCAGATGAGGCGAGCAGGACCGTGAAAGAATGGTGATGTTCCTGGGGTCGCACCATTTCTTGTTGATCATGAAGCATACTCCACCGCTTTGGATTTACCGCCTCGGCTGTTCTGTCCATCCGAAAAACAGAGAAGTTCTCCGACGGCGCCACAGCTGTGTCCGGGACCGCTGGCGTGAGCCATGTTTCGGACAAACAATAGATGTTACAGTCTCTCATGTCCCGTTGAAAACTTATCCTGGCTCTAAGATCGTCCATCTTATTTTCCAAGGATTGGACATTTGCAAGCAGAATGCTCGGGAGGGGAGGGCTGAATGCCCTTTTTCTCAGTCTGTTACGGATCCCTGCACGTTTCCCGCGGTGTTTCTTGATTCTTCGCCGTCGACTCGTCTGGCCATTGTTCAACTCGGCGTTCCGAAGGATCTCAGATGGCCACAGAGGATCGGCGAAAGTGTCCTGAAACAGTCCAGTGTAGCGGTAACCAATGTCCAAAAGTGTTTTGCTGTCATAGCAGATCAATGCAGATGATAAATTTGTAAAAATTGAGAGTAAAAGAAAGTAAAATAGTAAATAAAAGCACAGTCTTCACGGAGCGACCTGAACGGCGACCGAACACGGCGGCGCCATCTTGGTGAATCGTGAAATTATTACCACATATGAGTGAGGCCTGAATCCGATCTGAGGATATCGGAATTCATGCTGGGTTTTTTTCCTGCTTACACGTTCACATGTCATATCCGATCTCTGCCACATGAGAGGGAAAATCGGAATTGGGTCACTTGAACCATGCAGTGTAAATGGGCCCTAAAGGTGTTCAGTTCGAACCGGAGTCGGACAATAATGCCTACAGTGCCAGAGAAGATCAGCTGCATGGAGATAGAACAGGTATAGTTTAGTTTAATTATGGTTATAACGTATATGTTGTCAACTTGCTTTTATCCACTATTAGTACAAGCGTGTTGTAGTGGACCCAAATATTTACTGATGAGTTTTATGAAGTTTATTGTTCATCACACAAAAGATGTGGATTTTCACTCCAGAAAATCACTGTAAGAGCTGAATATAACACAGCACAAGAAGCTGAATCACAAATGGGTAGTACTGATCCATCCTTGAGCTTTAACTTTTTAGCAAAACCCGCCTTGAATTGTCCCTCGTTCAGGCGATGCTCCTGCATTGTTGTCACTACAGCTGCTCGAGTGTGGAGAAAATGGCGCACAGTGTACAACTGACTGAGGGCGGAAACTATGCTAATACAACAGTCTGTCAGCACCGTGGGTGGAAAAGTGCAGATTAAGGAGCAGTAATATTATAATAGATCCCCTTCCTATGTCAGAAGGGGAGAGAAATCTGAGCGGCTCATTTTTTCACGTGCTTGCAGAAAAAGGCTAACCAAAACAAAGTTACTGGGTTGTCCTTTTTCACGTTTTCTGGGTTAGTAGATGCACCGGAAACCCGATTATAGCACTTAAACACGGGAAAAGTCAGCTTTTCATGATATGTCCCCTTTAAGTAAATGATGACAATTTTTTTTAACCTAAAAACCTTAAAAGCATTATTTTCTGTGAATGGAAACGTTTCTCTTAATAATTGTCCAGTGCTGCTGTGTCTCTGAGAAAACACTGATGAATGACTTCCCCTGTTTTATTTTCTACCACTAATCGTTCTCAGCATTGATTAGACTTCTGAGTCCATGTCCTTCCTGTGTGTGTAATTCATGATCAGAGAATGCCTGCGCACACTCTTCTCCTTTTCCTCTTGTTTGCATTTTCATAAATAGTGCTTTATTAGTAGAAATATCTGCTGTGAATTTAAGCATTGAGCGCTTTTCTTTTTAATCATCAGAAGTTTGTATTTCTTTTCCTTGTGGTGACATACAGGTACAGTATGTGGATATACATTATGCATCTATTTTTTGAAATTATTTATATTATATTTTTAAAATAATATTATATTTAAAGTAATAATACAAAGTGCAAAATACAGTGTTAATGGGCAGAAAAATAAATAAAAATAATGGCCTGTAACAATTATACCACAATTATACCAATGGAAATTAATTATATATATATATATATATATATATATATATATATATATATATATATATATATATATATATATATATATATATATATATATATATATATATATAATAATAATATATATTTTTAATTATTTATATTATATATTTAAAATAATATTATATTTAAAAAGAAATAATGCAAAGTACAATTTAATGGGTGGTAAAAAAATGGAAAAAATATATAAACGTATGTATGTATGTATGTAATAAAAAGAGATACAATAATTAGATATATAATGTACTGTATATTCACATAACTGTATGCCATACAAGGAAAATAAAATATATAAAATTATCATCAGAAGTTTGTACCTAAAATTTGTATTTCTTTGTTTGTGTGAGTATACATTATGCATGTATTTTTAAAATTTATTTTATATTTTTTAAATAATATTATATTTAAAAAAATAATGCATGTCATGTATAACTGTATGTCACCACAAGGAAAAACATAAAATAAAATATAATATTAGGTAAATTTTCTCTGTTCACAAAAATACATTTTGGATCCCGCCTACTATCATAATCATATCTCATTAAAACCATGGCTAAATCAAACATGAGCCCTTTCTCTAGCCTCTGCGGAGAGCAGTGATACCCTTCTCCTTTAATGTGAAACTTCTGCCGCTTCTGGAGCTTTGTCATGTTGAGTCCAGTGGCTCTGGTGGAACCTTTGGCTTGAGGTTATTTTTGCACTTTCCTGTAAAAACAGTGCACATGTCTACCACAATGAGTGATGATGCGTTTCCTGCTGAGTGGCTGGAAAATAGCGACATTCCCTCCCCTGAAAAAGACACACACACACACACACACACACACAGGGAGACAAGGGGCACCAGAGTTTGACATCAGAACTCGCCGTCAGCCTGTCTGGTTCATTCCACAATGCAGACTTGACTCAGTATGAAGCCGTTTTGCCATCATGTAAAAGGATGGCAAATGAATGATGATGCTAACTGAATTTTAACTGAAGATTAGGTTGAACGTCATGTTTCTAATGGTCAATGCGTAGGCCTGCACAGAGCTTTTATGTGTGCTTTCTTCTTTCTTTCTTTTGCACTGATTGTGCAGGGAAAGTCTGTGCATTTCTGTGGAATGGATGTAAATACAGAGCGGAGAGTCATGTAATGTAGGACCAGACTTGATTTATCCTTGGGATTTGATTAAATCATGTTAATGTTAGGCTGTGATATGATTGGTTATTATTACTTTGTCCCACCCACTCAGCCTTGGTTACATCAGCAGAAAAGAGAAGTTGTTTTAGTGGCCCGGGAAACTTATTAGTAGGGACTATCAGATTGATCCGACGATGATCAGTTTGTATGACAATTATCGGTACTTCAGCAAAAACTAATACTAGGTTAATTAATGTCAGTAAAAGTCCTCAAAACAGTTACAGACGACAAGAAAACAGTCAGAAAATACAACAAGAACAATAAAAATAAATTTAGGTTTTTCAGGAGATGTACTAACAGTGGTATTAAGAGAAGTAATAGCTTACAACAGAAACTGAATAAAGTAATCAAATGTAAAATATCAGTGCTGTATACAGTAAATATAGACTAATCCTTATTAAAACTACAGTTTATTCATTCATCACAAAAGAGTGATTGTCTTTTGTTGTTTGATTAACATTAATGACTGCATTAGATTTATTAGGCTACTGTCACTTTAAGAGCTAACACATGGATCCAATATACCGTTACACACACGCTCTCTTTCTCAGCG
Organism: Paracanthobrama guichenoti; assembly: GCA_018749465.1. Lineage (NCBI taxonomy): Eukaryota > Metazoa > Chordata > Actinopteri > Cypriniformes > Gobionidae > Paracanthobrama > Paracanthobrama guichenoti. The sequence goes on along the minus strand of CM031952.1, from coordinate 12,390,449 downwards.
TTTACATGTGTTTATGAGGATAATTACCAAAATGCCATTTTGACATATTTGTGTGTAGGCTATTTGACCATTTAGACGTGTATCTGAAGCTCACATATACTTCACTTATGTGCACACAAGCAGGGGAACAGCGTCTTTTTCACGGCTTAATACACTTTTAATAACACTGTTTAATATCAATCATGTCCCACAGTTTAGCAACAATAGACTGCATTTTACATCACTCACTTATTCAGCTGATTTGGATGTTAAGTTTGGGCTTTTAGGGAGGAATGAAAGTGTAATGCGGCAGCGGCACAATAATCGTTTCACGTCACGTTATCTAGTTTTTGAAATTATTGGAAGCCAAAATTGAAAATCAGTTACGATTAATCACACAGCCCTACCTGAAAATCATAGAACCTCTTTAAAAACTGGTCTCTTTTATATATAGTTGTCTTTCCATAAAATGTTTTTGGTATTGGGGAGGAGAATGAGAGACAGAGCAAGAAATAACAGGGGAGGGAACAGGAGGAGTGTTATTCTTTACACCGTCTCTCTCAATAACACACACGCCCCTGCAGGCCTCTGGGGGCCATTCGACGGGGGGGCTCCGCATCCTGTAACACACTCATGTACACATGCAAACACGCACTCATAACATAAACACAAACGCACACACCAACAAAGGCGCGTTTGCTCCCATACATGCACACAAAGGCCAGGTGCTTGTCTTCAGAGGGTGTTCCCTCAGAAGGGAACGCGCTCCGTTTCTCCCTCAGGGGACGCGGCTGCAGAGTGGAGACCGGTGGGCAGAAAGACCCCTGATGCTTGCCGCCTCAATGGAAGTCTGTGTTTTTCTCAGTGTCTTGTGACATGAAGCGTTACCGCACGTGCAGCATATCAACTGGTTTAACGTACATCTCTCTTTTCTCAAGATTGACATACGAGCGGCAAAAAAAGCCTACATCCGAATTTCTCAAAAGCATTTTTCATTCACCGTGAGGGTTAAAGGAAGTAAGTGGACATTTGTTGATGTGGGAAAGCCGTGATAAAGAAATGAATGTGTGCGAGTGTGTTTGAGCATTCTTTTTCTGTTTGCGGGAAAAAAGCCATAGATGAAAAGAGTGTAGATAAGGCATGCTCACATGACCTTGGCCTGGCTGTGTATGTCCATTCCTCTTCCTCTACAAAGATGTGATGTCACTTCCTGTAAGTATCCTTGGCTTAAAGATTTTTCATTGAACTGTTGCCTACACACACATACGCTACACTTCAAAAGTTTGGAGTCGGGAAGATTCTTCGACAGAAGTCTCTATACTCACCGAGGATTGGGGCCAAGCAATAATACAAAAATTAAACCATCTCAAGATTAAAGTCATTATAATGCAAGATCAAACTCGTTATGGAAATACATAAAATCATTACATTTAGAGAATAAAGTCATTAAATTGAGAAAAAAAACTCATTAAATGTTGAGAATAAACTCATTAAATGTTGAGAATAAAATCATTAAATGTTGAGAATAAAATCATTAAATGTTGAGAATAAAATCATTAAATGTTGAGAATAAAATCATTAAATGTTGAGAATAAAATCATTAAATGTTGAGAATAAAATCATTAAATGTTGAGAATAAAATCATTAAATGTTGAGAATAAAATCATTAAATGTTGAGAATAAAATCATTAAATGTTAAATGTTGAGAATAAAATCATTAAATGTTGAGAATAAAATCATTAAATGTTGAGAATAAAATCATTAAATGTTGAGAATAAAATCATTAAATGTTGAGAATAAAATCATTAAATGTTGAGAATAAAATCATTAAATGTTGAGAATAAAATCATTTAATTTTGAGAATAAAATCATTAAATGTTGAGAATAAAATCATTAAATGTTGAGAATAAAATCATTAAATGTTGAGAATAAAATCATTAAATGTTGAGAATAAAATCATTTAATTTTGAGAATAAACTCGTTAAATGTTATAGAGCTAACTGCATGGATCACTTTAATATGGATCCAATATACCGTGACACACGCTCTCTTTCTCAGCGTTTACATTCACTTAAGACATAACCGACTGTGTTTATGAGGATAATTACCAAAATGGCATTTTGACATTAAATGAGTGTCAAATGAATGTAAAGTGAGAGTACGCCCCAAAACTGTCAAACAAAACATTTTAAACATTCTTTAAAAATATCTTCTTTAATGTTCCACAAAAGAGTAAAAGTCATACAGGTTAAGAACGCCATGAGGGCAAGTAAATGATGACAGAAGTTTCATTTTAGGGTAAACTGTCCCTTTAAGTGTGTGTGTGGTACAGTGCAGGGGATCTCTGTGTGTGTTTGACACTGGTATGTGAAGCATGCTGGCTCATTGTATTACGTTAAGTATGGTTTACGGTAATGACTCCTCCATGGGCCCCAGTGTATGCATGCAAGCCCGGAAGCTATATTAGGGCAAGCGAATAAGACATTTAAATGGATTGTTTACCCGAAAATGAAAATTCATATTATGTTATTTTCTTTCTTCAGTGGAGCACAAAAGGAGTCATTTTCCAGAATGCCCATGTGCTCAAAAATGTCAGCCAAGAGCCATTAAAGTAGCACAGTTGCTCTCTTATCTTAACTGTGCGTTCAAGCATACTCAAACTGACACATCAAGATGCCTCATGCCAGCTTTTTTCAAGTTGTTGACATTGGACAACATTGCTTGAATATGCAAAAGCATGAATATGGAGAAGATTTTTTAACTGGGTCAGTTCCTCACAGAAACCTATCATATGGCTATAGAAACATTTTGATTTATATAGTGCACAAGTTCATTTTTTTCTCTCTTAGTTTTTGTAGTCAGTGTATGTTTTGGTGTAGGGATGGACTGATCATGATGTTATGTTGTTCATTTGCTCTATAACAGACAAAAAAACATATTTGAAGTTAGAGGTCTTTTTTTTACCGTTACACCCCTAATATTTATATTTTTCTTCCAATATTTCGAGCATCGTGAACAGTGAGTTTGTTCAGTCTGTCTTCAGCATGTTCAGTCTCTGGCCTGTTTACACACAAATGGCATTTTGGGAAATGATTGCAATGCAGTTTGTGCGCAAGTCCGGAATAGAGATCAGCCAAAATTTTGAGCATTAGAATATTTATGGCCATTCGACCGATGCATCTCAATTTTGGTGTGCAGAAAAGAGCTGCATGAACATTCTCCAAAATGTCCAGATTACCAGTACAAACCAGCTTTGTTTCTGTGCATGGACAATATGACAAACCTCTCAGTCTTTCCATTTGACCCAGAGCCAAAGGTGAGAGAAAGTAAAAGAAATTGAAAAGACTTAAAAGGGTGAAATGAACAGTCAAACTCCTTTAGAGAGTGACAGAGTTCATGTTGGGTCACCGTGTTATTAGAGCGGAATGAAAAAAAAGGGCCGCAGCAGGTTGCTCTGGTTTCACAGCCCCCAAAACACACACACACATTCTTTCAAAGGCACATATAATTCATTTTGAAATGTCACATTGTGGTCTAAAATAGAAAATGAAAAGGTGGCATTTGTAAACCAATCAGCCAATCATTTCACTCAAGAGAAGAGGCGAATCACCTTCTAAATGGGTGGTGTGTATGTGTGTTCCATTTCAGCCTTTTCTCTTACATGCTTTTTAGTTGTCTCTGCCTTTCCTGCCCCTCCCTGGAGCGACCACATGAAATGATAAAACGACAGATCTGAGTTCAACCAAGATGTTTTGCGCTTGTGTGTGAGATTTAGTCCGTAAAGGTGGGACTGGATTGGTTGGGTGGGGTGTGGAAAGCATTTAGAAAAGCATGATAAACCCCAGTGTGTGCCGAGATGACTGTGACCTCCTGCCCTCTTTTTCCCTGTATGCATGTGTGCGAACATGTTGGTGGGAAATAGATGTGTGTAACCACACAGAACACCTCACAGGCCAGAAAAAAAAAAATCACAAACGAGATATCCAAGTTGATTCTACTGGAGTGCAAAGGGAGACTTTTGACTTCAAACTTTAGAAATATCCTCTCAGATTTACTATACCAACTATAGATAGATTTACTATACCAACGTCTGCAATCAGAAGTCAGTCAATTATCCGGTAAATCTGGTGGTTGACCTAGGAAGTCTTGCTAGTTTCGCTGGTTAAGAAGCCTGGTTGGATAACCAGCATCCAAAACAGACTGTCCAAATGAGTTTGGGTCCAACAGTACTGGCAGCTCATTATCCGGACAGTATCCAGTAATTTCCTTTAACCCTAAAACACACAATGAAGTGCAAAATACAGGTAAAACACTGTAAAAAATAAAATATGGATACATTAATACAGTACATTGTGCCCTATTGTTACGGTCTTTTTTTAAAGAAATTTAAACTTTGGGCAGCAAGTCATCATTCATAAAGGATTATGTGACACTCGAGACTGGAGTAATGATGCTGAAAATTCAGCTTTGCCATCGCAGAAATAAATTACATTTTAAAATATTATTCAAATAGAAACCAGTTATTTTAAATTGCAATAATATTACTGATTTTACCAAATAAATGCAGCCTTGGTGAGACTGTCATAACTCCAACAAGTCTGTAAAAGAGCAACATCTGAGTAATAAACATTTATTTGGGCAAGATTAAAGGGTTCAAAGTGCTAAACGTCTTTGAAACTACAGTTAATCAGTCATTTTTCACAATCAGACTACTTAGTATTGCTGCAAAAATGTCATTTACTCATTACAGTGACTGATTGATAAATAACACTGCAATCAGGGACTCTCTTCACATGTCAGATAACGCAAAGAAGCAGTTCCTCTTATTGAAGGTGACTTCCTGTTTGGCGCTGAATCTCGTCATAGGGCAGGTGTTTGTATCATTTATTAGGGCATTTGACTCCCCGGAGGTCCCGTTGGGGTCTGGTGTGTGCCCGTGCGGAGCCCTGTGGTCTGGCAGAGCGAGAGGGCAGACGGGGCTCCTATCAGCTTCATGCAGCTTTTCCTGAACGGATGGGCCAAGGAGGGTGACGGGCCCTCTCTCTAACTGCACACGTGGGACTTCAAGCTTTTTTCTTTGTCCCCTTCTCCCACTCCGTCTCTGTTTCACTCACTCAAAATAACTTGTGCATATGTTTTCTAACTACTAACCAAAGGAGAAAAAAAAAAAGAATAGAGACTTTGAACAAGCAAGATTAGGGCTCTTTGCAGTTTATGTGTTTATCCCTAACGTTAAGCATGAGCAGTGTGCTATTCTTTACAGTGTCGGGCAGATTACAGTTCTCAGTAGGCGAAGGAACCATGTGTTTGCGTATATCTCATTGTGTACATCATCGTCTTTTCCTGTCCCTCCTCTCTGCGGCCACATGAAATGAAGGTAAAGTGCAGTCTGCGTGTTTCTACAGAAGTGCAGGTGCTTTTGTTACTCCAGTGAGAATGTACTCAGTGCTACTGTTTTTCTGTAGTGCTCAGAAAATACCTAAACATCACTCACTGAAAGGTCTGACATCTGTTTCAGGTCTGATATTGGATTTAGTTTGTTTATAATTTAATTATAATTAGTATTTTATATTCTTAATTATAAAATATCCCTTGTTACGGTTCTACATCACTAGAAGAGACATTTGCATAATGCCCGTCTGTGTGTACATCATCCGCCCGCGAACAACTTGACCCGCAGTCAAACGTCATTTTACTGACGACTCAAATCTCAGATTCACAAACGCTTGCTCTTAAAGATGGGTCAGTCCAGTTTATGTGGACCAGCTCCTCAGAATCACAACCTGTATGAATAATTATTGACGTTCAAAATACGTAGTTTTCTGTTTTATATTATGTACGTACGTTATGACTGTCTTACTGAAATACTTCTGCTCATCAGCCGTGGCCACTATTACCTAAAACTGTGTGTATTAATGCAGATCGTCTGTCGTTCTTACTACTGTGAGTGAAGATAAAGGATGGAGCAAGATTTGCTTTTGTTCCATCAGTCATTCACGTTAGCGCTGGGCTAACGTATGCGCTGTTATTGATACAGTTCCCGCATGTGCGCTGCAGTAAATCAGAAACACACACATGGGTCAGTTGATGGACACACACTTGTTAACACTGATGGTGAGGAATTACAGCTGCAACATCTCATAATGAACCTCAGAATGAGTAGCGCATCACTGAGAAACGTCCTGCTCGAGTCGTCCTTGTGATGGAGGTTCGGGTTGAATAACTAGTTCTTCAATGTTTCATCATCGGACTCGCGCTCGGATTGATATGGTAAAGGTGCCCTAGAATGGAAAACTGTAGTTACCTTGGCATAGTTGAATAATAAGAGTTCAGTACATGGAACTAACATACCATGAGCCTCAAACACCATTGTTTCCTCCTTCATGTGTCAATCTTGTGCTAGAAAAAGACCACTTAAAAAGCATAACACCGGCTGTGACGTAACTGTCAGGATCATTAATATTTATGTCTCCCCAAATTTGCATATAACCAGCCCATGTTCAAGGCCGGCAGTGTTAACGTGGACCTGCACAGAATCAACACAAGTTCTGCAGGTATTGTGAAGATGAGGACAATATAGTGAAAACAGCAGATCATGGATATTGGATGTTCCAGCTGTGCAGGGGATGTGAGCGTTTTTCATAGCGTTCGAGTGTTTCGTGCTTATCTGCCAGATTTCACTCATTTAAATCCCCCAATGAGAGCTTTTCTGTTAAAAGAACACGTATTATATCCGAAGCTTTACTTAAACATGTGCAATCTGGCAACCATGTGCACGCTCTCTCTCTCGTGCATGCGGATGATCGGAAAACACCAATAAACATGTAAGGTGCATTTCAGCATCTCCATTTTTTTCTGATTTTCTGCTTAAAGTGTCATTCAGTCGGTCTGTGTTCTGTCGCTTGTGCTGTTTGCGATTGTGTTTGGTGAATAACTGCACTTGTGTGAGCTACTGAAATGAGCCAATCAGAGCAGAGCTCAACATTATTATTCATGACCCTTCCAAATAAGGCAAAAACAGCCCATTTCATTCTAGGGGCAATTTCTAGGGTTGTAAATGGACATGTGTCTGGACAGTTTTTGACCTTAAATAAGCCACATACCTTCTATGTAGATATCAGAGAACAATTTAAAATAGTGTTTCAACTCATTCTAGGGCACCTTTAAAATCATTGTCATCGTCGTTACAGTGTGTGCAATCGCTGAGCTTTAGGAAGCCTCCGGAGCTGAAGTTCAGTTATGGTAATGAGCTGTACACTGTAGACCAATCACAACACACTGGGCTGTCTGGCCAATCAGAGCAGAGTAGCTCACGGAAAGGTGGGATTTGGAGAGACTGATTCATCCGTCGAGTCGCTTAAGAATCATTGAACAATGTGGTGATGTGCAATGTGTATTATGAGAAAATTAAAGTGTTTTTTTTTACTTTTGATGCATGTAAACCTGTTGTAGGAGACGCAAAAACAAAATCAGGAACCTTTAAAATATCTAAAACTAAAACACAATGTAACTAGATTTTGGCTGATTTTTTAAAGAAAATTTGAGTTGTATTCACCCATGCAAAACACCACCTATGGTATGATGGGTTGTTGGCTACAACATGTGGTTGCTCCAAGTGGTTTTTAGTAGTTTACTGTATCTAGGGTGTTCTGGGTGTTTCGAGTTAAAGAGATCACCTCCTAAACCTTAAATGGACTGTAAGTCACCTCACCTAAAAAAGCTGCACAATTTGAGGTTGACTGTAGCATAACCGAACAGGGCATTCTGCTGATGAAAAAGGAAAACATGAACTCTGAGAGCAACGCTGCATGCATGTATGGTAATGTCTGTGTGTATTTGTGTAAATAGCAGGGTAAAAGAACTAACCTTGAGTTTTTCATTCATAACAGGTTCACTGACACACAAATGTATTTATTCTCTTCTTTTTCACTTCAGTGCTAAATATTTACAATGAGGGAGAGAGAGATAAAGCGGATGTGCGCAGGAGGAAGTGGTTAGCCCATTGAAGTCTCTTGTCACAGCTTATCTCTAAGGACCTCTCACCATTCTCTGTTGAACTTGTGCATTCCTCTTGTGTTTATCTCGTCCCACTGAAATCTCACCCACTGACACTCTTGTCTAGATCGGAAAAGCGCTTTGTCAGATATTTTAGTCATTAGAGGGAGTCATAAAGAGAGATCTATATAAACTAGTCGGCCTTATTAATTGTTGGATGGATGTCTAGATTTGTTTTTGTCTAATGCCTAGATACCAGACATAATGAGCCTTGGTGCACACATGAAACCTTCAGGTTCGAGTCCAGCCTGCATCCCATTCCTCATCTTTTCCTTTCTCACTGTTCGTTTACCGCATTGTGTGCATATGGCATTGAGGGAGGTGTAATATTATGTTTGTGTGTGAACATCAGGCACTCGCCTGTCAGATCGCACCTGGTCTTTGGAAGCGCTGCTTGTTTACTTGGACTGGCGTTCGTTGTCAAGATGTCATGCCTGACTGGCTGCAGTCAAACAGCTGTGCAGGAGTTATCCAATCCACTGGCGCCACTGTTTGAATGTGTTCTCAGTAGAGCATTTTACACCATGTTGACACTGCAAGTGCATTGCCCGAGCTAGAGCCTTCCCGTTATTACCATAACAAAGCAAATACATACAGACAGTGTCACAACCGGTCTCTCTTTAGACCCAAATACTGATGGAAAAGTGTTCATATCTATATCTATATAAGTTTTTATATCTCACAGTGGCAACTTCATGTCTTACAATTGTGGCATTATATTTTTTAATTATGACTTTAAAGGGATCCTATAATGCCCCTTTTTACAAGATCCACAGACTGTGCATGTGGAGTTTTAGCTCAAAATACCACACAGATAATTTTTTTTTATAGCATGCTAAAATTGAGCAAAAAACGTGCCATCTTTAAAAGCAAATGAGCTGCTGCTCCCACCCCTTTTCAAGAAAAGGGCGGAGCTTCAAGAGCTCGTGTTAGCAGCTCACACAGACACACACTGAAAATGTCAGAAACTGTTCAGCCTTTTGTGTTCAAACCGGAGTCGGACAATGATGGAGAGACTCAAGAAGAACAGACAACATGTAGAATGAGACAGGACGTTTCTGAATGGATAGTTGATGAATTTATGAGTTAACTATCTTCAAGTCATTGATTAGCATATTCTGTCATGATAATCTATAAATCGCTGGTGTGGGAACTGTTGTTGATGCACAGAGCCAGAGAATATATGATGAGAGAACAGGGATAGTTTAGTTTAATTACGGTTATAAGTTAGGTTGTCATCTTGCTTTTATGACATGCTATTGCATTTGTGTTCGTACTGTATTACAGTAAATGTGAAGGATGGATGACAGCTTGAGCGGCTCCCAAATGTGCTCGACTACAGCAGCTCTTCCTCTTCTCCACATGGCCTTTGTTGTGTGTTCCCGGGGGCGGGTTTATGTCAATTTCAGTGTTAGTGATGTCACTAACCCGTGAAGAAGCTCGTTGTAGTCCCTACCAGCCGTTTGTTGTAGTCCTTAAAAAGTGATTTCTGTAAAAGAAAATATCTCCCTTTGTTTTGAACTTTGAGCGTCGTAACTTTGCAGATGTTGTTTAAGCTCAAACAGCGACATTACACACTCACTACAGTTAAAAAAGTCTCAAAGTGTTTATTTAATATCTCACAGTGACTTAAAGGGGTCCTATTATGCTTTTTCACTTGTTCAACTGTAGTTAGTGTGTAATGTTGCTGTTTGAGCATGAAAAAGATCCGCAAGGTTACAAAGCTCAAAGTCACTCCAAAGGGAGATGTTTTATTAAACAGAAGCCACTTTCCAAGAACTACAACGAACTGCTCGTTTGGACTACATTGCGTTTTTTTCCGGATTTTTGTGAAGTCACAATGTTACTCATTTAAATATCAAATAAAAAAACAAAAAACAAACAAACACACGACTCTGAAACATCCTGTGAAATCTGTGCTTGCAAAGTCCGTGCATGAAATCCGTTCTGCACGGTCCTCTTGTTTGTTAACATTCATGAGTCAGAATCAGGCTTGAATCGGTTTGAAATTGACGCCATCCTTAATATTTACACCTGAGCAGATGAAACTCGCGGTTATGGTAAGGGGCGTGACATTTCCCGCACACGCGGTGCCAATCACTACACACTGGGCCAGCTAACCAATCACAGCACATTTCATACTTCGAAAGGAGGGGCTTCATTGAAACAAGAAATAAACGGCGGGTCAGACATTCGGGTCAGAAAAAAAATGCTGTTTTTCTTGCTCCAAGCTAGAAATGAATTAGTTTTACTTAATCACTTAATTGGTTTTCTAATGTAGCGTAATGTCAGTTAATCTTTGTTCTCTTTGAACACAACATGTGAGAGTGAGTTGGTAATGTTGATGAGCTGTAAATTGTGAAGGTGATGGCTGATTAATAATGCCTGCTTGTTATTGTGTGTGTGTGTGTGTGTGTGTGTGTGTGTGTGTGCTGTCTGGGGTGTCAGACAGGATGCAGATGGGGTATCTTGGACTTGTTTATAAATCCCTCAGGAGATCTGACATGCACACACGTGCACGCACACACACACACACACACACACACACACACACACACACACACACACACACACTTAAACACAGTGACCACTTAAGCACGGCCTATTACTGCAGAAATAGCTCTGATGATTAGAATAGAAATGTGTTTTTTACACATGCGCGCACACACACACACACACACACACTTAAACACATTTCTAATATTTACTGAGTGTGCCAAAAAAACTATATTTCTTTATTTTAATTTTTAAATCTGATGATGGTTAGAAAACTGGATTGGATTGATGCACTGGATTTAGTTGATATGTATAACTTAAATTATTAATTATAATTCATGTATTAAATATTTTGTTGCATATGTAATTTTTTGTTTAATTAAAAATAACTAAATAGCTATAACACAATGTAATATGAGTGATAGTTGCCCATAACATTGGACTTAATTAATTCATTATAATTATCGGTTTAATATGATATTTAATTAATGTGTTAATGTGTTTTTTAATTAAATACATTTTATTTTAAATATATAAATAGTTTATATTTATATGCAATATAATTTGAGTGCCATTTGCCCGTGCAGATTTGGCTGCATTTCAGGGCAATGCTTCTTATTACATTAATTTCATTTATTCATCATGGAATTGATTCTGCCCGACAAACCTTTATGTAACAGCCTGAAATAAGATGAGTTTCAGTTTGCACAAACCTGAGCACACTTCCCACCCATCTGTGTAGAAATTGGTGCATTGATCCACGTTTTTTTCATCTCACACTTCAGTTGACTCAGATCTTACCTAAAGGGGATTTTAATGCACACTTTTCTTCACTGTCCCAGATGAGGTGGGGATATCCCAGATCTGAGTCCAAAGGTCATCGTGTAGCCTTGAAATGCCTTGCATACCTGTGATAAGAGTGGTGGAGAGAGGTGAAGGCCCCACACCACGTATAGAAGTCACATGTGCTGATCTCAGACCGGAAATTTTAGGCCCCGCAGAAAATCTATGGGAAAAGGTTAAACTCACCCAAAATTGTGATTCTTTCCAACACTAATCCATATGACTTATGCACTATCGTTCAAATCTTTGAAGCTATACAGTAGCTCTGTGTGAGGAACAAATTAAATGAAATTAATTATACATAATTCGCCATAGCTCTCAAATCTCATTTGCATTTCTGAGTATTCAAACCGCATTCACATCCTTGACACCGCTGATTTGACACATGAATGTGTCTGTTTTTGAATATTTGTAGAAATCAAGAGGCTTTTTGTGATTTTCTGGGTGAGCAGATTTCACGCAGATCTGGCTATTACTCATTTCCTGTACTGCCCAT
>CM031952.1:12351080-12373580 GCA_018749465.1 Paracanthobrama guichenoti | reverse complement strand
TGAAAATAACAATAACTCATTTTTTTATTTGAATTAAAATGTGCTCATTGCGACTCATTTTGCCAGCACTGGATACATATAGTAATTATAATTATCATTATTGATCATCAAGGGTCAGCAGCAAAGACACTGGTTAATAAAGTTTATTCAGCTCAGTTTATTTGAAAAATGTGCCTGTGGCGACATTTCTACACAATGATATTATGTTGCGGTTACATGTTTCACGACATGTTTCGTTTTATCCGAAACAGATGAACATGAATCTGGCAATGTTTTATTTATTGCACTGTATGTATCCCGCCAGTTTAGAAATGAAAGCTTCCTTGTAGACAGTGAGCTCTTTTACAGAGAGCCGTGACTCATTGTTTCACAAGACTTATACCTGAGCGCTCCACATCACCAGGTGAGCTACCAAGCAAGTTTTTATGTAATGCAAGACATGATCAATTTGAATCAAACTTTTCATTTGAAAACACGTCATCAGACATTCATCACACAAACCCATTAATAAATGTAACATTTACTCTTTTTTTTATTTATGCCTATCATGAAATAACTCTCAGTTACGACCTCTTGTAACGCTGTTTATTTTTAAACTTAATTATTATAATGGCATACGATCATCAAAATACCACACAAAACAAGTTATCAATTGCAATATTGAGTTTGTCATACCCAGTGTTGGGGAAAGTAATGCATTACAATATTGTGTTATTTCCTAAAAAAGTAACTAATTGTGTAACTTAGTTACTTTTTATGGAAAGTAATGTGTTACACTATTTCTCACCTGGGCTGGGCTTGTTTGTTTTTTAATAACAACAAAAGAAAAAAGTTCAATTTTTATCACCAAAAGTGAAATGAATAAGTCTCAGGCTGAAGGAAATGCAGATTCACGCCAGGGCGCCGTTTAAAAAAAAGAAAAAACCTTTCAGCTGCCATTCTGGATTGAAGAAGAATAGAGAGGAAAGTTCAAATCAAAACGCTTACTTCAGCAATATTTATAAAAAATTAAAAACACGTGATGTTTATCCAAGTAATTGTTTCTTATTAGTATGGTTGAAGTGGGTCATCGAGGGTCAGCAGCAAAGACACTGGTTAATAAAGTGAGATTAAATGCATAAAGTGTATTTGTGTAATTTAATACATTTAATTATTGCACTGAATACTTGCTAAAATTGAGTATTGAAGCTGTTTTTATGCAAGTGACATGAGTAAATGCTCACGTTTAGTCTAGAACTACAGTACTATCATGTTTACACAGCGCACACAACACCTCTACACATACTCGCAATTTGATAAAGTGTTACTTTACTAGTTACTTAAAGTAATCTGATTACGTAACTCAACTTACTTGTAAACCGTTACCCCCAACATTGGTCATACCACTCTCCTCAAAACCTGAAGATCTGTCTTACTCACTCTTTTCCTGTTCATCTCTTCTCAACGAGCAGCTCAGGCCTGAAAGATCGATTCAGAGCTATCAATGATAAGAGTTAAGATATCAAAATTAAATGGTAGTCTCTCTTTCTTCTTAGTAGGTGTAAGTCTGGTCAGGGTGTGAATGGAAAATCCCAAGCAGACAAAATATCATTAGTGCAGGATATGTGTGTATACACTGAGTTTAGTGTGTGTCTCCAAAAAGGACATGACTAATAAAATGTTTCCTCTGCCAGCTAAATGGCAATGCCTCTACTCTAGCTCTAGGCTCTGAAACACTGTTTGTACTGTATCTGTGATTATTCAAGTTTTATCAGTGCATTAATCCTCTGATCCTTTGATACACACACACACAAACACTCTCACAGCATAATATTGGCTTTTGTCAATCAAAAGTCGCTTCTTTTATCGCCAAAATGTGACTAGTTTAATATGTTTCATTGTATCTTACAATGCAACGCAAGATTTAATGACATTGATTGGATGATTGCAGGTAATTTCCACGTATTCCACATCTATACTCATGTTCATGTTCCCATCCCATTCCCTCTCTCCCTGGCAGAACTCAATCAGACACAATCTGTCCCTGCACAGTCGTTTCGTGCGCGTCCAGAATGAAGGAACAGGGAAGAGCTCGTGGTGGATGTTGAATCCTGAGGGGGGAAAGAGTGGCAAGTCTCCACGCCGGAGGGCTGCTTCCATGGACAACAACAGCAAGTTCACCAAGAGCCGTGGACGAGCTGCCAAGAAAAAGGTCAGTTGAGGAGAGAACAATCTCTGCTCACTCACTCAGTGCAGATTCTCTGTCTGCCAAACTGTGAATGTGCTGGTTTAAACTACTGCATGGATATCTAAACATGATATTTCTGTAATCGGTTATTTGGATATTTGGACAGTTTATATTATATAAATTATATTTATATGTGTTGGTTCTCATGGTTTCTTGTTTTGCGTCTGTAGATGTCATTGCAGGGTGGTCTGGACGGTGGGTCTAACAGTCCTGGCTCTCAGTACCCAAAATGGCTCGGCAGCCCCAACTCTCACAGCAATGACGACTTTGAACCCTGGACCTCCTTTCGTACCCGCGCAAGCTCTGACGCCAGCACGCTCAGCGGCCGCCGCTCGCCTACCTTCCTACCTGAGGAGGATGAAGCCGGCGAGGTCCACATCGGGTACCCAGGGACCAAACTGGGTGGGCCCCTCCCCAGCCTGTCCGAAGTAGCAGGTCACCACGGCTCTGACAACGTGATGATGAACGATCTCTTAGACAACCTCAACCTCATCTCGCCCAAAAATAACACCCAGGGCAGTCAAGACGGCCAGACTGCGCTGTCCTCGCCCATGATGCAGGGAAGCCCCGGGTACCCGTCCTACAACTCCCCCAATATGGGTCCTCAGTCCCAGGTCCAGCAGGACTACCGGAAGTGCCTGTACGGACAGGGTGGGGTGGGCGGACTGAGTCCCATCGCCATACCGACTTTATCGGACAGTAAACCAGGAGGCTACGGACCGTTTGTTAGTCAGTACAGCTGTCCTGCAGGGATGCTCAAAGAGCTGCTGACCGCAGATGCCGATCCGAGAGGGGACCTGATGCAGTCAGTGGGGTCTGGTGAGGGGCGACGGGTGCTACCCAGCTATGCTAGTCAGGGACAAATGGGACAGGGGGGCAAAATGATTGCACATCCTCACCTGCATGCACATCCACGTTCGCTACATCAGATGTCCTCGCCAACATTGGGCATGAACGGCTGTGCCCTGTTGCCCCATGGGCATCCCGTTCGCCTCGGTAACATGAAGCCACAACCACACCTGCCTCATCACGCTCAGCTGGGAAGAGGCGGAGCTGAGCCCGGGATGCCGAGTTACACCAACGGCAACGGTTTTCACAGGCACGGACCGGTTCCTCACCACCATCACAGCCACCCAGAGCGGCTGCCCAGTGACTTGGATGACATGTCGATCGAGCAGCTGGAGTGTGACGTAGAAACCGTCCTTCATGACACGCTCATGGACGGCGATGCTCTGGACTTCAACTTCGATCCCATGAGCAGTCAACAGAGTTTCCCGCACGGGGTCAAGACCAACACGCATAGCTGGGTATCTGGATAAACGTGTCAATCCAAACACATACACATTGGCGAGGCAGGCTGTTTTTGATTTATAATATGAATCAATCATAGCAAATGTGTGTGAATATATATGTAAATATGTCATATATATCATACAGTTGCTCAACTGGCAGGACATGTTGTCTTTCATATCAAAAGGCTACACATGCAAGAGAAACTTTTAATTTCCTTTCCATCTGCAATGACTCAATAATTGAAAGTGTAAAATAAAATAATTACAAGAAAATAAAATGAAAGTAAAAAATTTTGAAAAAACCTATGGAAGCTTGTTTCCGCCATGTTTTGCGAGTTTATATCTCACAATTCTGACTTTATATCTAGCAATTGCATGTTATATAAACTCAATTGTGTTAAGGCTGTAACTCAATTGTATTTCCTCAATTGTGAGGAAAAAAGTCAGAAGTGCGTGATATAAACTCGCAATTGCGACTTTATATCACGCAATTATCTATTGCAACTTTAAAAGGGCTTTTCACACTTGAAATAGTTAACCCTGGGTCATTCTAATCCTGGGTTATCTTGCTTCACGTTTCACACTGCTCATAATTTATCCGGTGTTAACAATTAATCCTGGGTATTCATCAACTGACATTTCACATTCCTTCCCCAAGTGTGTCCGACTGCGTCCCACAGTACTTCAAACCACGCCCCGACTAATTACGCCTTCTACCTCAAGTCACGCCCCCTACAATGAAACAGGTCGGTCGGTGTTGTATTTGTCCCGCCTCTCCTCCACTGTGATTGGTCGGCTGGGTTAAAACGTGACAGTGATGAGCACTGCGTTTTACTCAAAGTTGAACATTCTTTAACTCTGCGGCTGGTAAAAAACACTGAACGCTCAGCTTGAAATAGACTCCCATTGAAAACAATTGGAAAAATGCTGCTTTGGTGGACACACAGCCTAAGAGCTTGTTCACACAGAACATGTTTTGCTTTGAAAACCACGGCAAGCGGGCAGTGGAATGGGGAAAAAACTCAAGGTCTCATGACACGTTTTTTTATAAAGTTAAACTGATTTAAACTTGAGCACCACATTTTTACAACGTTGTGTCATGCTCGAGATGCTTTAAAAGACACGAGCGACGCAGTCAACAGAACTCAACTGCACGCTCGCTGGAAGACATAGAAGAAGAAGATGAGTGTAAACGATCTTTGCCGGTGTTTGCCGGATACACGGAGTACTTAGCAACACGATCATCATTTCTGAGAGGAATAGTAAAAGTGAATGCATACGAACAAGTTCTCCGTTTAGTAAACAAATTCAACCCAAGCGCTCTTTAGTGACGTTACTGTTGATCATCTGTCCATCATCGTGTAAAGCCCGCCCTAATAAAGCTCTGGTTCGGGCATAGTTGCTCCACTAAGTCCAGACCGAGCTTCCCGACCTCAAATGTTGTGGGCGGGGCTAAGCTCGGCTGGCATCCAGGCTAGTCCAGAGCTAAATTACAAGTGTGAAACATTCCTTTACCCGGGGTTAAAACCGCTGTTTAGAACGACGATAACCCGGGGTTAAGCGCAGTGTGAAAGTCCTTTTATTTCTCACAAATGTGACCCAATTTCTCGCAGTGACTATATATCTCACAATTCCAATTTTATTTCTCCCATTTCTGAATGTTTTTCTCCTAACTGCAACTATATAGCTTGCCGTTCTGATTTTATCTCTCCCAGTTGTGCATTTGTTTTTCATAATTGCGACTTATTTTTCCAAACTTTATTTCTCTGAATTGCAACTTTATCATATAAAACCACTATTGGTCACTATTACCATTTTCCATATTCTCTCTCTGAAGTGTGTGCGTACACACTGTTTACCTCAGCCAATCAGCAGAGGCCAGTGAATGGTCACTATTTACTGATTTACAGTACATTGTTCCAGTAGACTCCATGATTGTCGGGAATCATCATAATCTGCTTTGTGCTTTTGGTTAGTCAGAGTGTAAATATTGAAGCTGGCTAATCAACAATAGTCACGTCAAACACTCACAGACATGGCTTTTTTTGTATATTTTTGTCTAGTTGTTCTGTGTTTGGCAGTGTAGGTCACTAAAATGAATTCAGGGCAGAAGTTTGTGTCATGTCAACTGGAGTGCGCTGTAATGTCTGGTATAGTGTGCATTACTGTTATCATTGTCATTTCAGGGTGCTGAATAAATGCGTTTTGTACAGAGATGTATATTTTTGTTGTACCAGCGGGATGGTAAATTAAATGTTTATATTTGTACACTTTTAAGCTTCTTACTGGCTCTTCAAAGACACCTCCCAGCCTTTAGATGTCTAAAAATGATTCTTTATTGTGGCCTTGGTTGCTGTATATATACTATAGATTTTCTCAAAATGCTGGAGGAATTCTTTCATTGTATAAGATGTACTTTGCGCCTTCCCCTCTTACAAACTGGCATTTGGGACCATTATGTGATTATGCGTTATGTGAATTTCTGATTACAAAATTAAACAAAATGGTGTAATGGTCCTGAGATGATCACAAAGAGTCTTAAAAGCCATTGACTCTAAGGTTAGTTCACGTATAACCCCAAGAAAACTTCATGATATTCATGATTCAGAAATTCACATTTGTTGTAAAACAAATAATAAATAAATTTTAAAAAATTATCTTTTTTTTTTTTTTTTTGTGGTATTTTTGGAGTAAACAAATAATTTCTTTAATCATCTTGGATATTTATTTGCATATTTATAATTGACTTGTTCACCATAATAGCAAAATTGAACAAATCTAAAATTCGAGAATCCTCAGTGAAGGTCATCGTCTTAAAATGTTTCTCCATTTATGTATTTGACAGAAATTCTATGATAATTTAATGTAATTTAAGACTTTTTTGATCTAACTGCACATCTACAAAATATTTAATGCGTTGAGATTTTCTATCCAAACAGTGAGGTGTACCATGAAGGTTTGTACATTATAAAGCATATTTTAAACATATGCATATATTTTTAACAGATATAAAACAACTATCTGCATTTTATAGTAATTTTAGACTGTCTAAATATTGAAAGTATGCTTTTGTGTGTGTCTTTATCTGATCATATCTGTATATGACTTTAAGTATCACTGACAGTGTGAGGTTTTTTTTGTCTTTGGGTCTTTTACATGTAAATAGCACTGACTTTGTCTTATTTAATAATCCCAAATGTCATTTGTTTTGACTCTAATTTCTTACTGGATGAATTTGTCTCAAATGTGTTCGTGAAGTTTTTGCTGATTCTAATGTTGTCTGACGTGACCTAATGGAGATTGTATATTAGAAACATACACGCATCGTACAGTCCTTGTCAGAGCCACATGCTTTTTTTAGACTAGTTCTACATGGAGGAAGTGCCTGATAATATTGTAATGTAATTAAACAGCGATGAAGAATTGATTTTAAATTTGCAGCTGTAATATGAAGCCATAATTGTACATAAAGGTATGAATATAAGAAAATTCATTACGAATCTGTGTTTTTTTTTTAATGTAGCAATCTGTTTGAATGTGTGTATTGCTATGTTTAGTATGGGAGAGAGTGTAAGTGTGTCTTATATTAATACAGGATTATTAGGAGCACCATACTAATACTGTGTTTGACCCCCTTTTGCCTTCAGAACTGCCTTAATTCTACGTGGCATTGATTCAACAAGGTGCTGAAAGCATTCTTTAGAAATGTTGGCCCATATTGATAGGATAGCATCTTGCAGTTGATGGAGATTTGTGGGATGCACATCCAGGGCACGAAGCTCCCGTTCCACCACATCCCAAAGATGCTCTATTGGGTTGAGATCTGGTGACTGTGGGGGCCATTTTAGTACAGTGAACTCATTGTCATGTTCAAGAAACCAATTTGAAATGATTCGAGCTTTGTGACATGGTGCATTATCCTGCTGGAAGTAGCCATCAGAGAATGGGTACATGGTGGTCATAAAGGGATGGACATGGTCAGAAACAATGCTCAGGTAGGCCGTGGCATTTAAACGATGCCCAATTGGCACTAAGGGGCCTAAAGTGTGCCAAGAAAACATCCCCCACACCATTACACCACCACCACCAGCCTGCACAGTGGTAACAAGGCATGATAGATCCATGTTCTCATTCTGTTTACGCCAAATACTGACTCTACCATCTGAATGTCTCAACAGAAATCGAGACTCATCAGACCAGGCAACATTTTTCCAGTCTTCAACTGTGCAATTTTGGTGAGCTCATGCAAATTGTAGCCTCTTTTTCCTATTTGTAGTGGAGATGAGTGGTACCCGGTGGGGTCTTCTGCTGTTGTAGCTCATCCGCCTCAAGGTTGTGTGTGTTGTGGCTTCACAAATGCTTTGCTGCATACCTCGGTTGTAACAGTGGTTATTTCAGTCAAAGTTGCTCTTCTATCAGCTTGAATCAGTCGGCCCATTCTCCTCTGACCTCTAGCATCAACAAGGCATTTTTACGCCCACAGGACTGCCGCATACTGGATGTTTTTCCCTTTTCACACCATTCTTTGTAAACCCTAGAAATGGTTGTGTGTGAAAATCCCAGTAACTGAGCAGATTGTGAAATACTCAGACCGGCCCGTCTGGCACCAACAACCATGCCACGCTCAAAATTGCTTAAATCACCTTTCTTTCCCATTCTGACATTCAGTTTGGAGTTCAGGAGATTGTCTTGACCAGGACCACACCCCTAAATGCATTGAAGCAACTGCCATGTGATTGGTTGATTAGATAATTGCATTAATGAGAAATTGAACAGGTGTTCCTAATAATCCTTTAGGTGAGTGTATGTGTGTATTGCTATGTTTAGTATGGGAGAGAGTGTAACTGTGTCCTCACAGGAAATGGACTAATGGCTATTCATAACAGTATCAGTGCTTTCAAGACATGTTTTGATGTTTTGGGTTGGTTTATGTTGTATGTTTTGCTCCTGCATGAGCTGACACTCATGACAGACAGCACACGTCTTTACTATAAACATACTGTATTTCTGCGATGCATGTGTACTATGAAGGTACCCAGCATGCAATGCACCATGAATAGATTATGCTGTAGCCTAGCTGTTGGTTTTATCTGTGTTTCCGAGCTTATTTTCTTTTCTGTTGGTTTTATTTTTCAGTGGATAGCAAAAAGGCCTGAATTACATTACAAATGATTAAATTACAAAAGGCATAAATTATGGAATTACCTTTCTTATCACATATTTTCTTAAAAGTCACCTTTAACACATTAATCACATATTGTACACCTTTCTGGAGTTTTATTTTAGGTGTTGATGTCCTTAAGAATATATATTTGTGGTATAAGTACCAAAAACCATTGCAATATATTTTTACAGCTCTTTTCTCAGGAGCTCTGATAAGAACAGGTCGATTTTGGCCTGTCTAATTAATATTCATGAGCCTCTCTTCTGATTGGCCTGTTGTTTTCAGAAACTATGGTAATGTAGGGCTGACAGCCAGCGGCCGTGGGCGGGGCATGAGGAATGTGACTTCACATTCCTCAGAGAATCAAAACGGCTTGTCTAATGAGACTGCTTTGGTTTAATGGGGATTAAAGTGGGTGGATTTATATCATTGTAGGGTGGTTGTGTTCACACACTCTCAACACACATATCTAAACACCTTGTAAAAGTGGATTTTGCATAATAGGTGACTATTGTGGTGACTAATAGGTGAATTATTAAGTTATGTTGTCATCTTGCTTTTATGACATGCTATTGTATTTGTGTTCGTACTGTATTACAGTAAATGTGAGAGACGGATGACAGCTTGAGCGGCTCCCAAATGTGCTCGACTACAGCAGCTCTTCCTCTTCTCCACATGGCCTTTGTTGTGTGTTCCCGGGGGCGGGTTTATGTCAATTTCAGTGTTAGTGATGTCACTAACCCGTGAAGAAGCTCGTTGAAGTCCCTACCAGCCGTTTGTTGTAGTCCTATCTGTTACCTATCTGTTATCTGTTTTTGAAGCTTAATACATGTTCAAATTGATAGTTTTCAATGATACTGTAATGTTGAATGTCTGTCATTTAAAGTTTCATAGAGACATCAGTATCAGTGTTAGTATGCTCTAAAAAATGCTGGACTAACCCAGCGATTGGGTTGTTTTAAGCAAACATTTAACCCAACCGCTGGGTTAAAACAACCCAATTGCTGGGTTAGTCCATTTTCAACCTAACTTGGGTTGTTTTTAACCCAGTATTTTTTAGAGTGTATCAGTGATTCTGGCCTTCATTCATAAAAACATACCATTACAACAAATATTTAAAATATACTGTCTTTAAGTTGTTTCTATTACAGGTTTTATTTTTCTTCTTTTTTTTCCGCTTTGGTACTATTTCAAGGTGTACATTTTCGAAACTCTTAGTACTAATATCACAATAGATCATCAAAAGTGCACTTTTTTCAAACATTTCAGCGTATTTTCAATTTTGTTAGTACAATTCACAAAACCACACAGTATCCACTGCACAAAATAAGTGTTTCATTTCTATAAACATTTCATTCACAGTAACCGCCTTTCATAAAGCTCTTACTATCAAACGTTTGATTCACATCTCTTCTCGTTCAGTTTAATAAGTGTCGATTATTTAATCCGACTGATCTTAATGGTTAATCAATGAATCGTTTGTTACACCTATAGATTTCTATAGATGATGTTTCTATAGACATAGTTACTGCTTTGTTTGCCATTTCCGATATAGATAACCATATGCAATTAATTTATTTTTACCATATAAGTGATTTATTTTTGATTATAACCACTATTTTCAAAGTGTTCGTGTGTGTGTGTGTGTGTGTGTGTGTGTGTGTGTGTGTGTGTGTGTGTGTGTGTGTGTGTGTGTGTGTGTGTGTGTGTGTGTGTGTGCGTGCACGCACACGTGTGTGTGTGTGTGTGTGTGTGTGTGTGTGTGTGTGTGGTAACACACTGAATACAAACATTATGGATTCATTTACATAAGTTAGGTAATGTAAGTGTATTTTCTAATGTGGTATCTGTAACCTGTATTACTGTAATTAATTCAGCAACGAGGGTGATTTGAAACATGCATCTTGGATTGTTTGCTGTTGGATGAACTGATTGTTAAAAGTACTAAACTGAAAGAAGATGATACTGTTGTGTTTCGGTGATTAAACCAAATGTTCTCATTACATATTACAATAATCCTGTGTTTGAAACAATGATTATGCGGACTGAAAATATGTGATCAGGTTCTGAAAGAATGACTAGCTGCGTTACAAGTGTGATCAGTTTGGAGTTTTCTACTATGAGTTTTGAAAATGTACACCTTACTTGTGAAAATAGTACCAAAGCGAATAAAAATTTGGAGAGTAATTTGGAGAGTAACTGTGAAATTATTACAATATAAAATATTTTAACTACTTACACAAATTATATTAAAAATGTAAATGTAGCCTGGGTCTGTGGTGGGTCGGTCTGCTGAAGAATGTGACTAGGCACATATGCTCCCCATATGGTATGGGATTGGGAAGAAAGAGAAGAAGAGAGGCCACATTAGGACACTCGAACACTCTAGGACATGAGTTCACTTTGTGGGACACACCAAGCAATGAACTCAAAGACCTCACTTTCTCGCTGTCAGATAGGAATCTCTGTAATTTCTTCTAAGCTGTAGGAGTTTATTGTTAGTGCACACAAAATACATTTTTTGTCAATGTGTGCACTGTATAATGTGATCAGTTGACTTAAAAAGTGAGGAAACCCATATTTAAGTAAATAAACCATGCATAACTGAAAAGAAAAAAAAAAAAAAATTGTGAACTTGACAATTCCAACACTGTAAAATATTGTTGGTTTAACTTGAAAAAGTAACTGGTTGCCTTAAAATGTTGAGTTCATTGAAATTAAAAATTTGAGTTAATACAATGAAGGAAATGGGTTTAATAAATAGAAACATAAAATATTATTGTATCTGAACCACATAAATAATTTCTTTTTTTAAATTGCGATAAATCATGAAAATAGTACAAATTGGCATGTTTCACTGCATTATAACAAATAAAACACAATTACGCAATATGCTTACGAAATCTTTTAATACTATTTGAATAAAGGGTGATGTCAATTCTCAAAAATGTTCATTGTATTAACTCAAATTTTTAATTTCAATGAACTTACTTATTTCAGTGAAGTTACTCTAGCAAGTAAAAGTTATTGAAACAAAAGAAAATGTGTGTAATAACTTTATTTTAAGTTAGATTAACTTAATATAATTAATCTGTGATTACTTAAAAATGTCAATATACATAACTTAAAACTAACAAGTTTTCTGAGTTCTGTCTTTTAAGTAAAACCCGTTGCCTTGGAAAAAATTAAGTGACCACAACTATTATAATTCCTTGTGTCTGTTTTGATGCAATCTCATTTTATTAATTTCTTTGAAAGTCTTCACACAAAAAAAAAAAAAAGGCTACTTTAATTCTTAAAAAATACAAAATTGTTCAAAACCATTTATTCTTCTTCTGCTTTAGAGAGAGTTTCTATTCAAAAGCAAATGCAAACGAGGTTTCTTCGTTAATTTTTGGACAGAAACCACTGAGCTCTCTTAGTCCTTTGAAGATGCATCTAAACGCTCACATGGACACTTTATGAGAATTCCACTGAAATTTGTTAATTCAATATATTCTTTAATTTGCAGCAAAAGGACTTATACAGATTTCCACTTTTTGTGTCTATGTCTAAAAACATCAAATGACAAAATAAAATATTTTAAATAAATATAAATATTTTTATTTGTGAGTATAAAAATTAGCTGTTGTTTCTGTCACAAGTGAACTTCTATTTGTAGCACAGGCTCTATTTATTTTATATGCGTCCACCGCACACACACACACCTGCTTTTATACATGCGCATGGGCAACTTCTTCAAGACACAGAGACTTGGTTTGTGCAAACATTTCTTGTTTCCCCTTCTTCCCCGTTTTAAAGTGTCCAGGTGAGGCTCAGGCCACGGTTTGTTGAAGAAGGAAGTGAGAAACCGCCAGGCAAACTCTCAGCTGCCAAAATAGAACCCCATCGAGACTTCAGCTGAAGTTCACCGAGTTCAGCACACACGCCCGCTGGCGCAGGTATACAGTACGGAAAGATTTAGTTGTCATTCAGAAAATATGAATGAGTGTTATTTTAAGTTCTTTTTGTGCTTGCAAAAAAAATTGTTTAATGGTGTATTATAGACATTTTTATGTAACAGTTAAACTGAAAAGAAAAAATTTTGCACAGAAGTTTTTGCACACAGATTTTTAAAGTAAATTACACATATGGAATTAAGTACAATTAACAAAGAAAAAAAACTTTCATGGTGCTTCTTTTGGTGATAAAATGTTTTTAATATTTTTAAATATCTAAAAACTTTTAACTATTTCTTCACTCATAAAAATTATTCTGTGGTAAAGCACAGAAAAAAACGAATGCAATTTCTACATGAGAACAGTTATTTCAGGCAAGAAAAAAATTCTATATTAGTACTCAATTCAAGTCTGTTACAAGATGTAAAATAAGTCTCTGATGTCTCCCACAGATTTTACCCCATTTTTCTTAAATGTTAAAATGTCACTTTTTGAGGATGAGCAAAAACGCACCATTTTTGTGTGTCCCTTTAAATGCAAATGAGCTGCTGCTCCCTTTCAAGAAGAGGGCGGAGCTTCAAGAGCTCGTGTTAGCAGCTCACACAGACGCACACTGAAAATGTCAGAAACTGTTCAGCCTTTTGTGTTCAAACCGGAGTCGGACAATGATGGAGAGACTCAAGAAGAAGAGACAACACGTAGAATGAGACGGGACATTTCTGAATGGATAGTTGATGAATTTATGAGTTAACTAGCTTCAAGTCATTGATTAGCATATTCTGTCATGATAATCTATAAATCGCTGGTGTGGGAACTGTTGTTGATGCACAGAGCCAGAGAATATATGATGAGAGAACAGGGATAGTTTAGTTTAATTACGGTTATAAGTTAGGTTGTCATCTTGCTTTTATGACATGCTATTGTATTTGTGTTCGTACTGTATTACAGTAAATGTGAAGGATGGATGACAGCTTGAGCGGCTCCCAAATGTGCTCGACTACAGCAGCTCTTCCTCTTCTCCACATGGCCTTTGTTGTGTGTTCCCGGGGGCGGGTTTATGTCAATTTCAGTGTTAGTGATGTCACTAACCCGTGAAGAAGCTCGTTGAAGTCCCTACCAGCCGTTTGTTGTAGTCCTTAAAAAGAGATTTCTGTAAAAGAATATATCTCCCTTTGCTTTGAACTTTGAGCGTCGTAACTTTGCAGATGTTGTTTAAGCTCAAACAGCAACATTACACACTCACTACAGTTAAAAAAGTCATTTTTAAGTAAATCAAATGAAGTAAAAACTAAACATTCAACATTTCTGATACTGATGTTCCCATCATGCACTGGGGATTGATTAATTAATAAGGTTAATTTTTCCAGTTTTATAATTTATTTTGTTGTTAGGTTTAGTAACTTGCCATTTTGTGACATTTGGAGTTCATTTTCTACTCAAAATGACACATTCATAAATGTGCTCAAAACGATCCATCAAATGTTCCCGTCACTGTGTATTGTGTTACAAGTGTTGAGGTCTCTTAGTTCAAATGCTGCTTTACTTCCATGTTGTCTACAAAATATCTATTGTATTATTTACTTAGATGTTTCTAAGTAAAGCATACACTTTAAAAGTGTGGTTGGATGGATGGATGGATGGATGGATGGATGGATGGATGGATGGATGGATGGATGGATGGATGGATGGATGGATGGATGGATGGATGGATGGATGGATGGATGGATGGATGGATGGAAGATAGATAGCTAGATGGATGGATGGATGATGATGGATGGATGGATGGATGGATGGATGGATGGATAGATAGATAGATAGATAGATAGATAGATAGATAGATAGATAGATAGATAGATAGATAGATAGATAGATAGATAGATAGATAGATAGATAGATAGATAGATAGATAGATAGATAGATAGATAGATAGATAGATAGATAGATAGATAGATAGATAGAACCATTTGTTTATTAGAACCATGTGGCACATAAACTTTAAATCTGGAGTTTCATTGTTATTCTGGGCTGAAATTTAAACAAACCAAACACTCAAAACGTTAAATATGAGAAAAGCACATTAAAGCTCTGAGCTCTGGCTTTCATTAGTGCTGCCTCTCTCATTTTACTGTTCGTCTTTCACTTTTTCTCTTTTACACACTCTCTCTTTCTCAGTTTGGTTTGCGCTGATGAGCGATGCGATCTGTTTTTGGGTCTGGTTCTCCTCAGAGCAACTGTTTCTGGCCCTCTGGCACTGTTGGAAAGTCTTGTTAAGCTGTGAAAGTGGAAGAAAACTCGTAGCAAGTGCTGACAGCTTTGATACATGGAAAATATAAAGAGAGCCGAGAGCAGTTTAGTTGTGAGAGGCGCAAATATGATTATTACCCTGTATCTGAGATCCATCTGTGCTGTGAGTTCATTATGGTTGCTTGGCTGTGCAGTGGATATGATGGTGATACTGCGATTGCGGTTGCCCTTGTTGCCCTTCTGGTTAATTCGTTATGAGATGCTGCTGGTCTATCCATTCATTCAACTGACAGCTGTAGCAACTTGTATTACACTGAACGCTCACTCATAATGTGTTTGAAGCATATATACCCTAAAACACCCTGAGCTTGGCTGTGGGTGATTCACTGCATCCAGTTATTTTGAGTTTAAAGATGTTTACTTTTTCTGTGGACCACAGCACCATTTGCTAACTTGGTTTGTTTTGCAGACATTTGGCCTTTGCTGATGATGTCATGGAAAGTACATGTACAATGACTAAAGGCTAAAGTCTGCTTTTACATGTGAGTAACCATGGTGAATGGAGACAAGACCAGCTGACATCCTGCCATTTGGAGTGTACAGACAGAGAATCTTTCACAATAATTCAGAAATAATTCTACACTCATGTGAACAATTTCACCATAGAATTTTAGAATTTCAAAGCTGATGGATGGATGGATGGATGGATGGATGGACTGAGACAGATGGATAGATGGACGTACAGATGGATGGATGGATGGATGGATGGATGGATGGATGGATGGATGGATGGATGGATGGACTGAGACAGATGGATAGATGGACGTACAGATGGATGGATGGATGGATGGATGGATGGATGGATGGATGGATGGATGGATGGATGGATGGATGGATGGATGGATGGATGGACTGAGACAGATGGATAGATGGACGTACGGATGGATGGATGGATGGATGGATGGACGGATGGATGGACGGACTGAGATAGATAGATAGATGGATGGATGGACGGATAGATAGATAGATAGATAGATAGATAGATAGATAGATAGATAGATAGATAGATAGATAGATAGATAGATAGATAGATAGATAGATAGATAGATAGATAGATAGATAGATAGATCTAGTTTGTTTTTGATCCACACATATAGAACTGATTTTAGAACACATTGTGTTCATTTTTCATGTGTATCATGTGTTCAGAAGGACTTGAAAGTCTGGTATGATCCTCAGTCTTTATATTTATGATGCCCAGTTTTTTCTGTAACCATTTGCAAAGTCGGCAAGCATATATGCCATGCGTTTTAAACTCTGTTCAGATTATAGTGTATTCCAGCTTTTTGATTAACAGCTGTTCTGACTATATAGTCCCCCACATGAACACAGAGCTGTTTAGCAGCACAGACAGTGGGGCATTACACAATAAATCCACCTAATTAGTTCCTGCTCCCTATAGGTTGCAGCACACAGAGGGAACGCTGCAGTTTATTGTGTGGTGGCCTGGTTGAAGAAGAGTTCAGTGTGTAAGAGGGGCATTGACAGCAGCTGAAGTCAGTGCACAGCTTGACACAAAGCACTTGTAAGTGTGTTATGATGTTAAAGTGCGTTTAAACGGTGCTTTGCATAGGAGGAATTCTGAACATTTTAGCTAAATCTGTGTCTCATGCTATGCATGCTGCGCAAGTAAAAAGCTTTGATTGTTACTGACCTTTGACCCTTAAACACAGTGCATTTTCTGAAGATTGTTAACGCATCATGAGGTTGTAAAGGTGATGTTATGGAAAGCCAATATAGAGTGAATTCAGCACAGTGGATTTATCTACATCATAAATGGTCTTTGATGCAACACTTATCAAATGTCATTTAATTGAGTCATTTTTTAGTGCTAGGAAAGTCTGATTGAACCTGTAATTTTCTAAATGCCATTTTTTTTTTTCAGACCTGCTTCAATTTTCCCACCTGTTATCAAAAGATCACAAATACCAATTTTTCAGCAAAAATGTCTGTTTATGATAATTCGATCTCCCCATACAAACACTGTACTGCGCAATGCATCCTTTTAGTCATCATTTTAAATGCTTAAAGCAATAGTTCATCCAAAAATGAAATGTGAATTGCTGTGCTTGTCACTAAACTGAACTGGCCATTTAAAGGGCCAACAGAACTTTTCTTGTATTCCAAAGAAAAAAGTTGCAGGTTTTGAGTGACTTGTGGGCGAGATGGCAGAAGTTTAATTTTTGGATGAACTGTTTTTTAAACAAACTTTGATTTGATCCACGGTCCTTTTAATGCTGATGAGAGAGCATTTCCATCGCACATCGAGGTTTAGTGAAAGACAGCTGAAAAAACACAGAACAGGCCAAACATTACAGGACCCCGCACTGCACTAAAGGGGTGCAAACAGCATAAGCACAAAACAAGTGTCCCAGTCGTGCTATTCCACCTCATAAATCCAAAGAAAATTGCTTAGCAATATTCGGCTCATTAGCTGTCGCTGTTATTGGAGCACTGAAGAGAATCAAGTCCCTTATTCGTTGAATACGCATAAAATCTTTATTCTTTATGGTAGGTGGTCTGAGAATAGGTGCACATTTTTGATTGTGACATGTGGTTGTGGTCAGAATTATTGGCACCCCTGGTAAAAATAAATCTGCATCGTTTATCCTTTTGATCTTTCATTTAAAACATTTGCAAAATTCTAACTTTTCATTGAAGTAAAAGAATATAAAATAAATGCTTTTCTCCAAAACACATTGACCACAATTATTGGTACCCCTTGAGTAAAATCTCTATTCACATTCATATTTACATTTATTTAGCACATCAGGATGACTAGGAGCATGAGACTGTCCAGCCATGACTTCCTGTCCCACAGGAGTATAAATATGAGGAAACACAAAGGCCAAATTCCCTTAATCATCATCACAATGAGTAAAAGCCCAGAATATAGTTCTGATGTGCTGCAAAAGATTGTTGAGCTTCACAAAATAAGAAAAGAGCTAAAGCACTGAAAATCCACCATCAGGGCAATAATTAAGAAGTTCAATCAACTAAAGCTGTTCTGAATCTGGAAGAGGACGTGTGTGTATATCGTCCTAATGCACGAGAGGAGGAGCGTTTGAGTGGACAAAGACTCTCCAAGATCACAGATGGAGAATCGCAGAGATTAGTTGAGTCTTGGGCTCAGAAAGACTAAAAACTGTCTCAAACAGCTCCTACATCAGCACAAGATGTTTGGGAAAATCCTCCTCGCTCATCCAGAAACAAACTCCAGCATATTCAGTGTTCAGACACGACTGGAGCTTCAGACGGACCTGGTTCTGTGGTCACATGACACTAAAACAAGAGCTTTTGGGCAGCAAACCCACCAGATGCCCATGCCCACGGTTAAATACACCGCTGGATCTTTAATGTCGTGGCCTGTTTTTAGCTGGAGGTCCTGGACTTCTTGTTCAGACACATGGCATCATGGATTCTAGCAAACACCAGCAGATAAAACATCAAAACCTGCTAGAAATCTTATAATGGGCCGTGGCTGGATCTTCCATCAGGACAATGATCCAGAACAAACATCAAAAATGTGTCACTGAGCACAAAATGAAGGCCGTCCCAGTTCCTGAGCTGAACCCTATAGAGAATGAGTGATGAGCTGAAGAGAAGAGCTGGGAATCTGAAGGATCTGGAGAGATTCTGTATGAAGGAATGGGATCTCATCTCCAAACTCATCAGGCATTAGAGAAGAAGACTCAGAGCTGCTATCCTGGGGGAAGGACGGGCCAATAATTGTGGCCAACATGAACTAGAGAAAAACATTTGTTTCATAATGTGATTTCCCCTTCACCCCCACCCCCCATTTTTTATTCTTTTATTTCAATGAAATGTTAGATTTTTACACATTTTTTGAATGAAAATAAAAAGGATAAACAGCCATATTTGACCGTATTTACCATATATCTGTATATACCCTGTATATGAGAGAGCACTGTGTTTCTTGTTGATCTGGTATTTTCTCTCCTGTAGGTGGTTAGGGAGAGTATTATTAATATTGGCCACCTCCTGTGGATCAGTCCAGCTCGCTGTCACCACCCTCTCATCGTTTCCTGCTCTTTAATCACATGATAAGGCCCAATGACGCCTCCTGGACTGGCGTCATGCAGTGTGTGTTTGTGTGTGTGTCCCACACAGCCCACTGTTGATGTCAGTCACTCCAGGTGAGAGCCAGGCCTCCACCCTGTGTCCCTCAGCCACCCGCTGTCTCTCCCTGTGATCGCGCTGCATGACCTGGGCAGCGCAGTGAGAGAGAGGCCCAGGAGAAATGCTGGCGCCCGCCTGTGGCACGGCTTATGGGAATTAATCAGGTTTTCCTGATGGCCCTCTCTAATGGAGAAAGCAGTGTGTGCAGACATGAACTTCTGACTCTGCTGACGGAAGCAAGAAATTATGATGTTTTGAAAGAAGATCTATCTATCTATCTATCATCTATCTATCTATCTATCTATCTATCTATCTATCTATCTATCTATCTATCTATCTATCTATCTATCTATCTATCTATCTATCTATCTATCTATCTATCTATCTATCTATCTATCTATCTATCTATCTAAAATGTGATTGATATATAACATTGCTGTTTAGTACTGCATGTTGTAATGTTGCAGTTTACACATGAAAATGATAAAATATTAGATTTTTTAAAATAAATACAAGATATAAAATTGTGTATGTTGTGTGTGCCTCCGTTATATAACAATGGACAGACAGATAGACGGATGAATAGAGATACTCCTCCGCTAATGTTAAAATTTTTAATTGGAAGCAAAGTGGTGAATTGGGAGTTTGTGTGTGTGTGTGTGTGTGTGTGTGTGTGTGTGTGTGTGTGTGTGTGTGTGTGTGTGTGTGTGTGTGTGTGTGTGTGTGTGTGTGTGTGTGTGTGTCTAGGTAAACCCTACGTTAGAGGATAGAATATACAGTTTGCACAGTATAAAAATCATTATGTCTATGCAAAGTCCCCATAAAACATGAAAACACAACATGTGTGTGTGTGTGTGTGTGTGTGTGTGTGTGTGTTTGTATACATGGCTTAGGAGGACACAAATGTGTATAATAACGGGTATTAAATGCAAACATGCTTACTTCCCATGTCCTCATAAACCAAATGGCTTATAAAACTTACTAAACTGTGTTTTTTATTATTCAAATGTCAATGCCAAAATGTTTTCTGTGATGGTTAGGGTTATGGGATAGAATATTCTTGTACAGTATAAAAAACATCATGCCTATGGAGAGTCCCAGTAAACCACCCATTTGTGTGTGTGTGTGTGTGTGTGTGTGTGTGTGTGTGTGTGTGTGTGTGTGTGTGTGTGTGTGTGTGTGTGAGAGAGAGAGACAGAGAGAGAGAGAGAGAGAGAGAGAGAGAGAGAGAGAGAGAGAGAGAGAGAGAGAGAGAGAGAGAGAGAGAGAGAGAGAGAGAGAGAGAGAGAGAGAGAGAGAGAGAGAGAGAGAGAGCGAGAGAGAGACAGAGAGAGAGACAGAGAGACAGAGAGAGAGAGAGAGAACTCACACTGCACTGCAGTTTGGCCAAAATACACTAGTGACTGATCCAGCGAGCCTCATTCCTAAGCTCTGCCAGAGGAATGTTTCAGCGAGAGTGACGCTCCACTGGAATGTCTGTGCTGTTGTCACCGCGGCCCAGCAATGACAAAAGGAAGTTGATTTAAGACGACCTCAACAGGGAAACGTGGCAAGATGATATGATGAGATTGTTGTGCCGGAAATTAAAGCTTTGGCTTTAGACAAGGGTTTAATTTGATGTGACATATTTTGAAAATTAAAAATATAATGCATGGTGATGTGGTACATTACTTAGAGTATGCATCAAGCATTGTTGTCTTTAACGCCTTGATATATTTATTTAAAAAAAAGAAGAAAAAAAAAGAAAACGTTACACACACACTCTCATGCGTATACCTTTCAGAAGTTTGGGTTTGGGAAGATTGTTCTTGAATGTTTTAGAAGTTTGGGTTTGGGAAGATTGTTATTGAATGTTTTTGAAAGAAATATCTTATGCTCACCAAGACTGCATTTATTTGATCAAAAATGCAATAAAAACAGCAACACTGTGAAATATTATTATATACACTTTATTGCCAAAAGTATTGGGACACCCCTCCGAATAATTTAATTCAGGTGTTCAATCCCTTCATGGCCACAGGTGTATAAATCAAGCTCTAGGCATGCAGACGCTTCTACAAACATTTGTGAGAGAATGGGTCGCTCTCAGGAGCTCAGTGAACTCAAGCGTGGTACCGTGATAGGTTGCCACCTGTGCAATAAATCCATTCCTGAAATTTCCTCACTACTAAATATTCCTCGCTCAACTATTAGTGGGATTATAACAAAGTGGAAGCAAATGGGAACAACAGCCACGAAGTGGTAGGCCACGTAAAATCACAGAGCGGGGTCAGCGCATGCTGAGGGTCACAGTGTGCAGAAGTCACCAACTTTCTGCAGTCAATAGCTCCAGACTTCCAAACTTCCGTGGCCTTCAGATGAGCTCAAGAACAGTGTGTAGAGAGCTTCATGGAATGGGTTTCCATGGTCAAGCAGCTCATCCAAGCCTTACATCACCAAGTGCAATGCAAAGCGTGGGATGCAGTGGTGTAAAGCACGCCGCCACTGGACTCTAGAGCAGTGCAGACGTGTTCTCTGGAGTGACCAATCACGCTTCTCTGTCTGGCAATCCCATGGATGAGTCTGGGTTTGGCGGTTGCCAGGAGAACGGGACTTGCCTGACTGCATTGTGCCAAGTGTAAAGTTTGGTGGAGGGGGGATTATGGGGTGGGGTTGTTTTTCAGGGGTTGGGATTGGCCTCTTAGTTCCAGTGAAAGAAACTCTTAATGCTTCAGCATACCAAGACATGACTGCGCACCAGTGCACAAAGCGTCGGTCCATAAAGACATGGATGAGTGAGTTTGGTGTGGAGGAACTTGACTGGCCTGCACAGAGTCCTGACCTCATCCCGATAGAACACCTTTGGGATGAATTAGAGCGGAGACTGCGAGCCAGGCCTTCTCGTCCAACATCAGTGCCTGACCTCACAAATGCGCTTCTAGAAGAATGGTCAAAAATTCCCATAAACACGCTCCTAAACCTTGTGGAAAGCCTTCCCAGAAGAGCTGAAGCTGCAAAGGGTGGGCCAACTCCATATTAAACCCTACAGAGTAAGAATGGGATGGCATTAAAGTTCATGTGCATGTAAAGGCAGACGTTCCAACACTTTTGACAACATAGTGTATGTTTTCTATTTGAATATATTTTAAAATGTAACTTATTGTGATTAAAGCTTAATTTTTAGCATCCTGAAGATTACAGTCTTCAGTGACAGATGATCCTTCAGAAATCATTTTAATATGCTGATCGGTGCCCAATCTTATTATCCTCAAATTGAAAATGGATGTCCTGCTTAATATTTTTATTAATATTGGAAACTGTGATACTTTTTTCAGGATTCATTGATGAATTTTTAATATTATAATTTTTTTAAAATTGATAAAAATAATTTTGAGTCCCTTTATGTAAGTATTATTAGACCTTTTGAAATCCTTTGCAGTACAAAATTTGTTAAAA